>BHFT01028713.1:0-38689 GCA_004320025.1 Laticauda laticaudata
TATTTTAGTTTTGCTATCTGGGGAGAAATGTATTATGAGATCTTCCCCTTAAGTGCCAGAAAAACTTGGCCAATTGGACTCAGGAAAGGAAAACAAACTTCTGGTCAATGAAGCATCTTTGCAGGAAGTAACAATGAAGTGGCTGAGACTTAACTGGGTAGGTAAATCTAAATATAATGACTTTAAAAAAATTTTTAAAAAAAAATTAAAAAAGAAGATAAAAATGGAAGGAAAGATTATTTAGAACAGAGGTGTCAAACTTGCGAGGACACATTGTTGTCATGTGACATATCACAACTTTTTCCCCTTTGCTAAAACGAAGGTGGGGTGTGGCCAGCATGTGATTAATCCAGCCCGTGGGCTGCGAGTTTGACACTCCTGATGTAGAACAAAGATCTAGTGCAGAGGTGGTATTCAGCAGGTCCTGACCAGTTCTGGATAACCAGAAAATACCACCACTGACTGGCCCTGCCCCCATCTATTCTCTGCCTCCCATTGAGTCCCAGCTGATCAGCTGGCTCTTCTTTTGTTGCCCTGCACAGGAGAACAGAGCTGGAAAGCAGGTTAGTGGGGTGGGAAGGGGATGGGGATGTTGCAGTAGCCTTCCCCCAGAAGTGGGGAGGGAATGGAGATTTTACGATATCCTTCCCCTGCCATTTCCACCAAGCCACCCCATGCCCACTAAGCCACCCCCACAGAGCCGGTAGTAAAAAAATTTGAATCCCACCACTGATTTAGTGGCCCTCTAGATATCATTAGCTCTCTGCTTAATTGGCCATAGAAGTTGAGAATAATGAGAGTTGGAATCTAACAACAGTTGGAGAGCTTCTGGTACCTGCCTTGAGTAAGCAAGAAATAATGAGATAGTGAAACATTTCTCCAAGATATATCCTGCTGGTTCTGTGCTTGTTTTGATGATGATGAAGAAGAAGAGGAGGAGGAAGAAGAGGAAGAGGAGGAGGAGGAGATGAAAAAGAAAAAGAGATGATGATGATGATGATGATGGTGATGATGATGATGATGATAAAACTCTTTAGAATAGAATTCTTTATTGCCAAATGTGATTGGACACACAAGGAATTTGTCTTTGGTGCATATGCTCTCAGTGTACATAAAAGAAAAGATAAATTCGTCAAGAGTCAAGAATCATAAGATACAACAGTTAGTGATAGTCATAGGTTACTAATAAGCAATCAAATCATGCTAGGAAACAAATAAAACAATATCAATTGTAAAGATACAAGCAACAAGGTTATAGTCATAAGTGGGAAGAGATAGCTATTAGGAAGGATGAGAAGAAGAATAGTAATACAGTCTTAGTTTGAGAATGTTGTGGGAATTATTTGTTTAGCAGAGTGATGGCGTTCGGGGAAAAACTGTCCTTGTGTCTAGTTCTTCTGGTGTGCAATGCTCTATAGCATTGTTTTGAGGGTAGGAGTTGAAATAATTTATGTATTTTCATGTTATCCATTCAGTCATGTCCGACTCTTGGCAATTCTATGGGCCCAGGTCTCTCCGCATCTTCTGATCTTTCACTACTTCTTTGAGTTTTTCCGTGCTCTGAATGGTATCAAGTTTGTAGCTATTTTAGGAGAGACTAACTGTTGTGTGAAATAAACTTTGATGCAGAATAGATTATGTTGCACTGGCTATTTTCCATGTTTTGCTGGAACAAATCATGCCCGCATTGACTAATGCAAAAATACTCCTCTGGGGAAAGTCTGCAAGCTACAAAACCCAAATGCCAACATCTCTGAGGAGCAGTTCCACCGTTAGGAGCCATTTGCTTAAAAGGCTTTGTATTGCTGGAGCTGGGCTATCAGTGACTTAACTGCATAAATATGGAGCAGATTTATTCCAGGCTATCCTTTGGATGCAAACTAGACTTTATTCTATTTGGGGTTTTTTTCCCTTTTTATGAATGCCAAATCAAACGTTGACTTGGTAGGATTCAAAATTGAATTGGTCTTTGAAGCAGACAGAATCCAAATCCAAATCTTCCAAAGCTTAATTGGTGATTCATAGCCAGATTGAAAGCTTAAATAAATTCATAGATAAGTTTTCTACAAAAGGACAAATTAGTGGGGTGAGAGAAGAGAGGATCAGAGAATGGGGAGGAAAAGACAATAGGAGAGAAGAGAATGGGAGAGAAGAAGAGAGGAGAGGAGCAGAGAAGAGCAGAGAATGGGAGGAGAGAGGAGAGGAGAAGAGAATGGAAAAGGAGAGGAGAGGAGAGGAGAGGAGAGAGAGGAGCAGAGAATGGGAGAGGAGAGGAGAAGAGAATGGAAAAAGAGAGAAGAGAGGAGAAGACCAGGGAATGGGAGAGGAGAGGAGGAAAAGGGAGGAGAAGAGAGTGGGAGAGAAGAAGAGAGGAGACAAAAGAGAGGAGCAGAGAATGGGAGGGGGAGGAGGAAAAGAGAGGAGCAGAGAATGGGAGAGGAGAGGAGAAGAGAAGAGCAGAGAATGGGAAAGGAGAGGTGAGGAGAAGAGAGGAGACAGAAGGAGAGAGGAAAGGAGAAGAGAGCAGAGGGGAGCAAGAGGGGAGAGGAGAGGAGAATGGGACAACTCACTGCAGGACAAGAGTTCTACCTATATCAAAGAAATGGAATAGAATCGTTTTAAAAAGGAAGGACAAAATGAAATTGGCATGACAAAAAGTAAAAGAATTTTTATTTATTTTAAATAATTAAATTGAATTGATAAATTGTCCTGTGGCAGGTTGTCCTGCAGTGAGTTGGCTGTGGCGAGTTGGCCACAGTGTGTTGGCCATGGGGAGGTGGATGGGATGAGGTGGCCACTGAGAGTTGGCTGTGTTAAGTTCAGTGGTGGAATTCAAATTTTTTATACTACTACTTGGTTCTGTGGGCGTGGCTTGGTGGATGTGGCAGGTGAAGGATACTGTAAAATCTCCAGTCAGAGGTGATATATGCCGGTTCTTCGAACTACTCAAAATTTCCGCAACCAGTTCTTCAGAACTGGTCAGAACATGCTGAATTCCTGACATCCTATTTCCATTCGATTTCTTATTATTCTAATACATATATACATTCAAAAATTTGAATCCCACCACTGATATGCATGCTGTGGACCGGTGGTGGGATTCAATTTTTTTTTACTACTGGTTCTGTGGGTGTAGCTTGGTGGGCGTGGCAGGGGAAGGAGACTGTAAAATCTCCAGTCAGAGGTGGGATTTGCCAGTACTCCGAACTACTCAAAATTTCTGCTTCTGATTCTCCAGAACTGGCCAGAACCTGCTGAATATCACCTCTGGTCGAGTTGTCCCAACCTGCAAATTCAGGCCATGTGTTCCTGAAAGAAAAAGTAGATTAAATCCACTATTTGACCTAACAGCAGAATTGTGGCCCTCAGTAAAAAATGGCAGTTATACGTTGTGAAAACTTACTATGCCATCATGATACCGTAGGTAGCTTTCTAGACTGTGTGCATAAAAGGGTTATAGAGCATATTAAAATACTCAATCATTTGTGTTAAGTGCAATAGAGAACACCCATTTAAGCAAAAGTGGTGAGTTTAGTCCATGTGAGAAGCAGGCTATGGGAAAGATATTTGTTCTGCATTAATTTGTGATGAATAATTGTTCAACATGACCTTGTGCGACTTTCTTAATTTTGCTTGTTGCTATATGTAACCAATTGCCATCTGAGAATCAATTTGAAGAGTTGTTTGCGGTGTTCCTTTTCAAGTATCAGCTATAATTGTTTCTAAAATGAAAAAAAAGTGTCAATCGTGTTCTGTTTGCAGTAAACAATTTATATTTATCCATTTGCATAAGAGGGTTTTTTTAAAGAATTTAATGGGCTTTAAGAAATATGATTTTAAGGCATGATTGCTTAAAAGCTTAATAATTGTTTATTTTCTTAATTGCTAATATAATTTCATGTTAGACTTTGTATATATTTTTTACCAGACTGTCCTCTACACACACATTTTTTTTTCTTCTTCAGCAACAACATAAAAAAGTGCAGAATTATATTCCTGGTAAAAGGCATATATTTGGAAACTAAGGGCTATGTTGCTTCTGTTAGCCTCAACAACTCCAGATATGTGCTGGATCTATTCAATTATGAAAAATAGATGCATTTTGATTAGTTTATTGATGACTCTGATGACTCTGAGGACTCTTCATACTGATTTGACTGATTGTTTCACTCAATCTTCTGAAACAACAAGCAATTTATATGAGGTGCGTTCACAATCAGCGAACGGGTTATTAATGTAAGTGCAGCCCATCTCTGGTCATACCTGCTCTTTTCTCCATCATATTATAAGAGATTGAGAGTAGAGATGTGCAAAGAGACATATGTTTTCTACAGTGGTGGGATTAATTTTTTTTTACTCCCGGTTCTGTGAGCGTGGGTTGGTGGGCATGGTGTGGCTTGGTGGGCGTGGCAGGGGAAGGATACTGCAAAATCCCCTTCCCTCCCCACCCAACTAACCTGCTTTCCAGCTCCATTCTCCTGTGCAAGGCAACAAAAGAAGACCCAGGCGATCAGCTGGGATTTGGGAGGCAGAAAATAGATGAGGGCCAGTCAGAGGTGGTATTTGCAGGTTCTCCGAACTACTCAAAATTTCCACTACGGGTTCTCCAGAACTGGTCACCACCTGCTGAATACCACCTCTGGTTTCTAACCTCAAACATTTTGGGCTTGAAAGAGATTGTGTAGGCTTTGAATTCTATTTTGAAGTTGAAATGAAGCAAGCTGCTTTGGTCCCACCTTGAAGCAAAACTTGACCATTTCCAGCGGGGCTGTTTTGAATCGTGTGATAGTCCTAAACAAACTTCATTTGGTGAGCTGTCATTGACTAGTTTGGCCTGATATCTTTTAAATCAAGCCAGTGTTGTAGCAGGGAACAATTATGTCCCTGTGACTACTTGTTTAGATTGGATATGATGATATCACAATGCAGTGATGAAAGAAAATTAGCAGAAAATCAGTACATGGACCGATTGAAGAATATTTGTACCTACAGTACATGATGGTTAATCCACCTATTAAATTAAATTGCTTTGCAGACTGGTCGTACAAAGATATCTGTGAGTATGACTTTATGACTGTAACTTTGTCACTTGTATCCTTATGATCAATATTGACTGATTCCTGGTATGATTTGATTGCTTATTGTTTTGTCCGGAAAAACGCGAGGCAGACCGGGTTCCAACAACAAAGTCTTTATTTCATAGCAGTAGTTGAGGGCTCAAGCCGCAGCCGGTCTTTTATACTTATTTTTCCCTGCCGGCTTGTGAAGCCAATGACATTTGTTTGTAGTTTGCCTCCGCCTTTCCCGCTCACGCTATCAGGGATGGTTCCTTTAACCAATCCCTTTTAGTTTTAAACAACCAATCAGAATGTATTATTTGGAGCCAACTATTTACATACAGAACACTTATTGTACCCTATGACTATTATTAAGTGTTGTACCTTATGATATTTGACTCTTGATGGATATATCTTTTCTTTTATGTACACTGAAAGAGCATTTGCACCAAAACAAATTCCTTGTGTGTCCAACCACACTTGGCCAAAAAAGAATTCTATTCTAATCTATTCTATTCTATTCTATTCTAGTCTAGTCTAGTCTAGTCTAGTCTAGTCTGTTCTGTTCTGTTCTGTTCTGTTCTATTCTATTCTATTCTAGTACATGCACAACTACATTTTATACACCTGTATATTCTTTATAGTGTTAAGGAGTAAATGCAAAGACTATTAACTGTATAATCATGGTTTTATTCATTCATATAATGTTGATAGTTGAATGCAACAATTTATTCAGATATTGAGCTTTGGGGTGATTTTAAATATGTAAAGACTATGTTTATGCAAATAAATAAACATGCAAATAAATCTGTGATGGTTTATTGATTGAACATTCCTACATGTGTGCTCTAATGTCTTACTATTGGAATATTAATAATATACATGCAAAAATAAACATTTGGAGCCCTTTTATTTGCAGTCAGTGGCTACCATTTTATTTTATTATTTCATTTATTTCATTATTTTATTATCTTTTATTTTATTTATTTTTTTTGTTTTATTTTATGTACATGCTGCCCATTTCACCATCAAGCATCTCTGGGCAGCTTACAAACATCATAAAACATAGGTGCAAACATTAAAACTTTAACTATTAAATAAGCAGAAATTAAACGCGTTAAATCTGAATACTATAGGGTGTAGATGAAGTCTTCTCTTAATCAACTAACCACTTCCAATATAGAACACCCCCCCCCCATCAGGACTCCAGGCCAATCAGCACAGGCAGGTTGTAAATCCCTTCCAGAAGGGTCGAGAGGATTGAGGTATATCTCACCTTGAGGGGCACAACGTTTCAGAGGGCAGAGCTGCAGTAAAAAAAAGAGGCCCTTTTCCTGGACCCCGGCAACTGGAATACACATATGTATGTATGTATGTATGCATGTATGTATGTATATGTACATGTGCATCAGAGGTGGTATTCAGCAGGTTCTGACCAGTTCTGGAGAACCAGTAGCGGAAATTCTGAGTAGTTCAGGGAACCAGCAAATCCCACCTCTGACTGGAGATTTTACAGTCTCCTTCCCCTGCCACGCCCACCAAGCCACGCCCACAGAACCAGTAGTAAAAAAAATTGAATCCCACCACTGGTCCATAGTATGCATATCAGTGGTGGGATTCAAATTTTTTTACCACTAGTTCTGTGGGCATGGTTTGGTGGGCACAGCAGGAGAAGGATACTATAAAATCTCCAGTCAGATGCGGTATTTGCCGGTTCTCCGAACTACTCAAAATTTCTTCTAGTTCTCTAGAACTGGTCAGAACCAGGCCAAGTGTTCCTGAAAGAAACAGTAGTAAATTAAATCCACTATTTGACCTAACAGCAGAATTGTGGCCCTCAGTAAAAGATGGCAGTTATACAGTGTGAAAACTTACTATGCCATCATGATACCGTAGGTACCTCTGCTGTGGACTCCATCTATCAAGCAATTCTTGCTTATTGTTCATGTATGTGTGTGTGTATGTATGTACATATGTATGTATGTATGTATGTATGTATGTATGTATGTATTAGAACAATAAGAAATTGAATGGAAATAGGATGTATGTACATTCTGGCTTATTTATTTTCATACTGGAGCATGTTTATCTTCACCAGAGAAAAGTGTTAAATAAAAAGAAACTGGTTGTATTGTTAATGAGCTATTTCAGTGACTCTGCATTTTGTCATTTTTTACTTGGGGACACATAAGGCATCTCTCTCTAGATGCTCTTAAATCGCTTGGTTTTGCTCACACAGTACACTGTATTTAATGTGGATTCTTGTGAATGAATTGGAGGTTTCTAAATCAGATTATAATCAAAGTGTGTGCTTGTTGTTTTTCCTTAGAGTTTCTTCAAGATATTATATCTCTTCCATAAATGATCACTTTTACTCCTTTAGTGTGAATGTTTACTCCTCAGAGCAGGATTGTTGTTCTCTGCCTACTTTATTCCCAACACATATGTGCCTATGTGTGCCTAAGCGTAAATATGTAAAATGTAAGAAATATTGTAACTGAATGTGGACTTATGAAAAGGACTTCATTTGCAGAACACTGGTCATTACAAATAATGCCACTCTGAATTGGGTAATGTTTATTTTATTTTCAGGGCCCACACATAGACTGGTGGGGGAGGAGAAGGAGGGAGGGAGAGAGAAAGAGAGAGAGAGAAAAAGAGAGAGAGAGAGAGAGANGAGAGAGAGAGAAAGAGAGAGAGAGAGAGAGAGAGAGAGAGAGAGAGAGAGAGAGAGAGAGAGAGAGAGAGAGAGAGAGGAACTAAACAGCTTGCATACTTAGAAATCAAATTGCACAGCAAAAGAAAAGCTTACATTGTGTGTAAGTTTTGATTGTCTAATATTTCATACGCTGCCCCATTTGGAAATGGATTCAGTGAATAGTAGATTCAATCATTTTGTTTTCAATGTTATAAAGCCCAAACGAAGTAAGTAAAATGAATCAAACCAAAGCAAATAATAATGAAATGAAACAGAGAAACAAAACAAAGATGAGGAGAATTAAAGTTACCCAGCTGTTACAAATAAAGGGGAAATTCTAAAGGAACCAAATGTGAATGTGATTCTTTATTAAGGTTTTAAGTTATATTAAATTTATTCAGACTGGAAGCCAAATTTCAACGTTCAAGCTACATGCTGAGTGGCAGAAGGCTGGATATATGGACAAAAGTGAAGATACTTCCCTGTGATGGTACACTAAATAATACACAATACAATGCAATGGTCTGTATTGCAGTTTTCACAGCACCACCATCACTCATGGAGTGAAACTTTCCAACTCCGCTTCTTTTATCTTTCCAGTTTGTCCATTCATTTCTCCCTTAATTCTATGTATATAAAAGTGAAATACCACTCACATATCATTACAAAATCTCCAGAACCGTAAAGCCTACAAACTTGAAATTTGGCACATATGTTCCTCTTAGCTTCTAAGTGCTCACTAAGAAAGAATTTTTCGAAATGACCATCAGAGCATTAGTATTTCATATATTATTATTAACACACTCTGATGCTAAGGAGTTCTACTCTCCCTCCCCACCTGANTATATTATTATTAACACACTCTGATGCTAAGGAGTTCTACTCTCCCTCCCCACCTGAAAAGAAATCTGTTCCAAATGCAAAACACAAGCAGAGCAGAGGAGTTTCAGTTTCAGTTTTAGTTTCAGAGCAGCAATCAGCTTTAGTACAGAACAGTTGAGCTAAGCCATGCCTAGGCTCCTTGCTGTCTCCTTGCTCATACAGCAAATACTATTTCATTTTCCAAACAGCCCTCAACTCTCTCATACATTGACAGGACGCTATCCAGATGAATACCAATGGATGCTGGAAGGCAGAGGCACAATTTTCCCCCTTATTTTCCTCCCCCAAAACTAAGCCCAACTACATAGTTTTGTAGCGAAGCACGGCTAGTAGAGCTAGTAGAATATAGATAGAAGAAAGATTTTTGGAAGTACAGTTAGTCCTTGACTTATAACCATTTTTAGTGACCGTTCAACGGCCCTGAAAAAAATCTGAATTATGACTGTTTTTCATACTCACGGCTGTAGCAGCAGTCCCATGGTCAGGATTCAGATGCTTGGCAACTGGCTCATATTTATGAGGATTGTAATTGTCCTGGAGTCATGTGATCACCTTTTGCAACCACCTGACAGGTAAACTCGATGAGGAAGGGAAAGTATCATTCACTTAACAACCATGCTATTAATTTAACAACTGCAGTGTTTCACTTAACAACTGTGGCAAGAAAGGTCATAAAATGGGGCAAAACACAGTTAACAACTGTCTCATTTAGCAAATCTTGGGCTCAGTTGTGATCGTAAATTGAGGACTACATGTACAACCTAGATTGCTCTCAATCTCATCAAACCAGTCCATACATTCATGGAAAAACATATATTTTACTTATTTTATGTTATTTATTTATTTTGTTTGTCAAGTATGTATGAGAAAATAAGTATAAGCATAAACATAACATATAAACATTGTCATTGTTCCAGCAAACCTCCATTCCAATCAGTAACTCCGAGACAAGCATAATCTCAAAAGTACCTTTATTAGAATAGCACCTGACACATCTGTGGAATCTCGAAACTAAAAATTTCCCGGACTTTCCACAATGTCCCAAACTACAATCCATCCTCCTTTTCCCCATCATTACATCACATGGAACAATCATGATCCATCCCAAAGTAAGATCCTTTTTTCATCCTGTGCCACACTTAATAAACTTGAACTAACAAAAGAATTTTATTTTGTCTACTTAGAACTCCTCAGTTGAAATCACCCCCTTCCCACTTTCTCAGGCTATCTGGCAGCATAGAATATGGCTTCCAAAGCTGACAAACATATAAGTATAAACAGGTATAGGTATATACATAATAAATGAGTATGAATAAATGGTAACAGTAGAACAGGGACAGTAGGTATGCTGGGGCACTTCCACGCCCCCTTACAGAACTCTTAGGAATGGAGTGAGATCCACATAAGACAGTTTAAGGTTAAAGTTTTGGAGGTTTGAGGATGTAACAACAGAGTCAAGTAGTGAGTTCCAGGCATTGACCACTCTGTTACTGAAATCGTATTTTTTGCAATTGAGTTTGGTGCGGTTTACTTTGAGTTTGTATCTACTGTTTGTCCATGTGTTATTGAGGCTGAAGCTGAAGTAGTCATTGACAGGTAGGATGTTGTAGCAGACAATTTTGTGTACTAAGCTTAGATCAGACCATAGGCAGCGTGGTTCTAGGTTGTCCAGGTCCAAAGTTTCAAGCCTGGTAGCATAAAGTATTCTATTGTGAGCAGAGGAGTGGAGTACTCTTCTGGTGAAATACCTCTGAACTTGCTCAATTGCATTTATGTCCATATCATATATGGTGCTTCCTTAAATGGCCCTTTGGAGTCATGATGGATGAGGTTAAAATGAAGGCACCTGAAAGTGATAAGGCTTGAGATAACTGTTGTTTTAAAACTGATTATGCAGTCAGCTTTTTTCAAATCAGCTTAAAAACTTGTAACTGAGACAGAGGCCAGGGTTACAAATCTTCAGTATAATAAATAAGGCTTGCTATTAGCTTGTAGGAATATAATCAACAAATCTCTGTGCCCTTTTTTCTCTTATTAAAAAAAAAAACTATTATATCTAAAGTGTGAAAAAGAAAGCCGGGGGTTTGCATAGTTAACAGTTCAAACAGTTCCACGATTACATATTTGTGGAATGCATGCCTATGTGTGTGTTTGTATTTATAATCCAGCCCAAGATTATTTGTTTGAAACTGGTGAACAGAAGGAAGAAGTAAGCTCAGAGGAATAGATTTTATGCCAAACATCAATCAGTTCCAGCATCAGGACCAATTTATTATCCTGTAGGGTTTCTGGATAGTTGGCACACTGAGAAGGCCACTCTCCATGGCATTATCTATGAAACAAATGAAGCTTTCTTTCTTTCATCTCTTTTCTTTCTTTCTTTCCTTCTTTCTTTCTCAATCTCTTTCTTTCTCTTTCAACACTATTGAAAACAGGATTCTTTTTTCTTCCCTTTCCCCCATTATTTACATCCTCTGATTACATCCTCAGCATTGGAGGTTGTAAATAATCACTACTTAGCACAGAGAGCTGCTAGCAACTTTCTATCAAACTTAACACTATGTTTATCTGTTCCTACTACCTGCTTGGCTGCCCATCTGGACACTTAGATGCTTTATTTTCATCCTGACTGCGCATTGTCAGGAGCAACTTGGGTCAAACTTACCCAAATTTCAGTTCAGAGCTGAGAGAACAAAAGGACGCCTTTCTCCAGGTGTAATATTTTAAATCTTCCTTGGCTACTGCTTTTCAGGTAATAGGAAGATTTTGTTTTAATGATTCACATATGTGCACCATGCTTCGACAAGCATTTTAGATAGTTGGCTTATAGCTGTGAAAATTCTGCCAATGCCATTCATTGGACATCTTGATGCAAAAAAACAATAATCTATCTATCAACTATCTTCTATCATCTGTCTATCTGTCTGTCTGTCTGTTCTATCATCCACCTATCTATCTATATCTGTCTATCTATCATCTATCTATCATCTATCTATTGTCTATCTATTGTCTATCATCTATCATCTTTCTATTTATCATCCATCTATCTTTCATCTATCTATCTCAAGCTAGCTGACTAGCTATCTCGCTATCATCTATTTGTTTATCTATCTCAATCTATCATCCATCTATCTATCTATCTATCTATCTATCATCTGTCTATCTACAGTATTGCCTCAATCGTTTAACTAAAAAGCATTTTAGGTGCAATCTGATCATTTTCAGAATAGGTTCTTCTTTTTATTCTTGATAGAACAATGGACACATTGTTCTACCAACAACATTTGGATAGTGTCTTCTTCCAGATGTCTTTTTTTCATTTTCTCATACAGATCTGGTTTTTCCTAGTGCCCTATCCAGTTATGTCACATTAAAGATATTCCATAATTTAGGTGTATTATAGTATAAACATTCATTTACCTATTTTTCTCATGGTTTTTTACCCTTTTCAATGAAATGCACCTGGCATTCACAGATTTCCCTAAACAAATACATTGCTGTTGTTGTTGTTGTTTGCACAATCACCCAGCTGTTTACACTGAATCTGGTATTTTTATCAACCTATTGATTATTTTCCAAAGACCTGGTATAGGCAGATGTTGTTTCATGATGTTAAATGTTTTGTTCGGAAAAACACGAGGTAGACCAGGTTCCAACAAATAAAGTCTTTATTTCAAGTAGTCAGTAAAAGCGGAATGGTTAGCCGAACTTGCGGCAGCCTTTTATACAGGCTAGCCTGCCGGCTTGTAACCAATGGCAGCTGTTCGAATTTGCCGCCTTTTTTACTTTATTTGGATTGGTTCTTAGTGAACCAATCCAATGCTTACTTTAGTTGACCAATCAGATTTGCATGTTTTGGAGTAACCCAATTTGCATACAGAACATTAAAAGTGTTGTTGCAGGATGTAAGTTGTTCCAAGTAAAGCTGCCTTTTGAAATTGACTGATGATGATATTGTCAATGCTGATGGTGTTCAAGAGGTGATCCAGTTTTGGGGGGTTGTACCAAAAGCATAAACATGCGTGGTAGGCTTGACCATCTAGCTCCCATAAGTAGGAATACCATATTTGTTTGCTTGCTCACTTGTTTGTTTTTATTAAGTTTATATGCCTAGTATAAGTAGATAGGCCTCTGCAATTTCACTTTAGAATGTGATTATCCAAGATATTGTCAGTATCTCAGTATGGCTTTGTACAGACATGATGTTCAGAGGAAATAGTCACGTAAGGAGCCTCTGCATTCCTTGTCTGTTAGTCAGGCTCATGAGAGAGAGATTTTCTGTATTGCCCATAAATTATGGAAAACAATCCTTGCATTATTTCTGCTCCTTCTTCAGTGGGGCTTTTTCAATTTAGATTAGTTTTAATCTTAATCTTAACCACTTTTATAAGATTCAGTTTGTTTATTTTCAGTTACTAGCTGCTGCAATTGCTCTATGAAAGAAATGTAGAACACACATGAATAATAGCAATGAGGCAGATTCTATATGATCGAAGTCTGTGGCTAGTTCATAACTGCAAGGAGAGTCTGGAAATACCACAAATCTTGTACTCCACAGACCCCATTTAGTTGTGCAACTAAATTGAAAAGGAATGCGGGCTAATAAGCAAGGTTGCCAACTGAGATGAAGAAGAGGTTCTCTATCAATGGGTTGCAATATTCTTTATTAGTCAGGCATGCCTTAAGGCATCCTCTTTTTTTTGCCAGATAGAAACAATAAAATTCATAAGACTTCTCATCTGCCCAGTAACTCTAGTTCTGATACATTCGCTGAGCATTTTTAGATGTACTAATTGCTTTCTTTTCTATTCCAGTGGTTGCAAAATGATTTGTTCCAGCCAGCCTATTTCTTATAAAACTTACAAAAGAATATCAGCCATTGTGACTTAATACATGGTTTTATACTTGTATCATATCTTTATTGACACTATGTGATGACCCAGGGTGGTATACAAAACAAACACAGACACGGAAAACAGGTGAATCCCCTTTTATTCCTTCACTTTGCTTCCAAGCTCCAAATATCTTTGACTGAAGACAAAAAAACTCCCACACAGTTACATGAAGAAGGAAAAAAGCAACACAAACCAGGCAAGATAAGGGCTGGAGGACATCCATAGATAATAGACACTGGGAAGGATGCCAACCTCAGAGAGGAACTATAAACTAGAAATATTTACACGTTTTGTTTCCAGCGTTCGCCAGTACGCAGGTCCATACTCTTATTCAGTTGTCACAGCTCCAGCCCATGAAGAGAATCAAGGCCCCCTCCTCCAAGTAGATCACACCTCTCCTTTATCCTCTCCTCCCTGCGTGTGCTAGGATGGAGAGGGCATGGGCCTGGGTCCTCTTCTGACTGCCCAGCCAGCCTCTGTCCTTCCCCAACCTCCTCCACAACCTCTGGAGCCACACTTCCACTCCCTGTCAGCTGTTCTTCCTCTTCCTTAGAGTCAGTCCACCAGGGGCATGACACACTAATAAAAGGAAGAAAAAGGAAGCAGGGTACAAAAATGGCAAAAAAACTTTATGTTGAAGAAAATAGATAGTAAGGGATGGGGAGTGGGGACAGGGAAAACCCCTAAATCTTGTGTTACATTTATATTTTACCTCTTAATCATGTACTTGGTTCACTTTTCAGGCACTGTGGTTAGAGAAGAACAGTTGCCACAAAAAAAGTGGCAAGCTGAATTTATTTTACTTATTAAATTTTATGTTGTCCATCTCCCATATAAGGTGACTGGGTGGCTTACAGATTACAAAAAAACAAGTAGGAAAATAATTAAAATATTAAGTAAAGGTAAAGGTACCTTGTTAGTCATTCTGACTCTAGAGCACAGTGCTCATCTCAGCAGCATTGTTTAAAGATAATTTCCATTGTCATGTGGCCAGCCTGACTATATGTCGAGGTGCATGGTATGCTGTTATCTTCCCATTGAAGCACTGGTACCTATTTATCTACTTGCATTTGCATGCTTTTGAATGCTTGTTGGGCAGGAGCTGAGGCAAGGAACAGGAGCTCACCCTATTGTGCAGAATTTGGATCTCAAACCCAGACTGTCAGCTCTCCAGCTGACAAGCTCAGAGTCTCTAACTACTGAGCCATTGCACACCCTAATTAAAATATTACAACTATTACAAATATTACAATAATTCAAAAACAATATCAGAAAATGATAAAATACTGAATGTTACATATATTGACAGTGGACAGAACAGCCTATGTACAAGTGTGGAAAGAGCATATGGTCCCAAAAGAAGAATTAATTTTACAAAAAATAGCAGACTGTGCTGAAATGGATATGCTCACACTAAAAATAAGAGAAAAAGAAGAATCGGAATATTACTCAGTTTGGCATAGATGGTACATGTGGCTCGAAAAAAGAGATAAGAATTAGAAAGGATGATTAGAAGAGAATTCTCAAGAGAGTGATACATAATATGTAAATAGATAGCCAAAAGGGTTAAAGATGAAAAATAATAGCAATTGTAAATAAAAGCAATATGTATTAATGATATGTATGAATAGATGATGGAAATGTAAGATAATATTATATGTTGATACCAAAGCTATTGAAAAATTAACTAAGATTTGTACTGGTGGAAAACAATAAAAATATATTGATAAAAAAATAAATAAAATATTGCAACTATGCAAATTATAATTTTAAAACTATACAAACACCAAGTCTAAGAGATAGAGAGCAAGGGATGAGATCTTCTTACCACCACCTCCAGTAATGAGCACCCCTCGCAGCCCCAAGCCAACCAGAAAAGCTATGTGTTAATCCTCTTCTAGAAGGCCAAAAGGGTAGAAGCAATTTTCACCTCCATTGATAGAGCACTCCACAGAAGAGAAGGCTCTTCTCCTTGATCCTGCCTGCAAGCCAGAGATTTATGTGGATTTGATGTAATATAGGGAGAGTCCAAGGAAGTAAATAATAATCTGGCTTTTACTGTTATATTTCTCAAAAAGCAGGAATTAATATGACCAAGTCAACTGTGGTAAAGAAACACCTCTGGAAAAAAGAAAAATGAACCATCAAGTCTCAATAGAAGAAGCATATATGTAGCTCAGGATTGAACTGTGGTGTCCTTGATGCTCTCTTAGGTTGATTTTTGCTTGCAGATTTTCATTAACTGACTAGGTAATATCATCAGCATGTCTTCTTGATTGATGATGATAAGTCTTGAACTTGACGATGTTACCTAGTCAGATAACAAAACATCTGCAAGCATGAACAATAAAACTCAAAGACTCCACAACCAACCTCCTTTTTCTAGAGTAAACAGCTGCAGTCCAGGAAGAGCTGCACGAGTTTTAGGGAACAATCTATATTCATTTGGGGGAAAAATAAGGTCTGGAAGTCTTGTCTAATCTCCATGAAAGTTGATGGTGTTCCATTTAATTCCCGCTAGAACCCCTGAAGAAAACAGTTCACATGAAATGGGTTCCCTTAGGCATCAGTGTTGAAAAGCATGACGCTAACCATACACACAGCTCTCCATTCTACTTTCCCTCTTCAAACTCTCTGAGGTCCTATTTATCTAAGAATCAAACTTCCTCTTCATTCTTCTTTCAGTGTGAAGTTTGACATTGCAAAAGGAAGCTTCAAATCTGATGCACTTTCCCCACATACTAGAAAAATTGTCTCATTGTTCAGAGTAGTTTGTTTAGACAAATTGGCACTGAGAAGCCAAGCTGAGTGTACCAGGTGAGCTCTCTATAAGAGTTGTTTGTATTCTCTATGTTATTAGTTATTTGTTTCATTCGTCCTTTATATTATTAGTTATTAGTTTACTTTATTGTCACTGCACCTCGTACAACAAAATCAAACACCATCTTCAGTGCCCATCATGACCATGAAAATAAACACAAACACACATCCTTCACACTCCACACACTGAACCGAAAACCCAAAAACCACACCAACACTGCACTATACAGTAGAATTCAAAAGAGCTACTGCCCAGGATAGAAGCTGTTTTTCAGCCTATTTGTGCTTGTTTTTAATATTCTGTACCATCTGCCAGATGATAATAGTTCAAAAAAAGGTGCCAAAGATGAGATGGATCTTTGAAAATCTTTTGAACTTTCTTAAGTCAGTGGAAGCTATAAAGCTCTTCCAAAGAGGGGAGACGGCAACCAATGATCCTCTGGGCAATGACATTAACCCTCTGGAGTGCTGTCCTATCTGTACTGTGCAATTGGCAAACCATACACAGGTGCAGTAAGTTAAAATACTCTCTATGGTGCAGTGGTAGAAGGTCATTAGCAGTTTTTCATTCAGTTGTTTCTTGAGAAGTCTCAGCTAGTATAATCTCTGCTGGGCCCTTTTGCCCAGAGCTGCAATGTGAGCACCCCAGGTCAGGTCCTCTTTTATGTTAACACGCAGAAATTTAAAACTGGCCACTTGCTCCACTCAGTCTCCACTGATAAGCAAGGGCTGGATATCTGATCTGTTCCTTCGATAGTCCACTATAAGCTCCTTGGTCTTATTGGTGTTGAGGACCAAGTTATTGTCTCCACACCACAAAAGCAACCAGTCCACCTCATCTCGATAGGCAGACTCATTCCCCCCATTCCACCACCCTTGGAGATGAGTCCCACCATTGTTGTGGGATATATCTTCTAAGTTTGAAAAATAAACATGTGTTTTTAGAAGTCTTATAATATCCACTTTTAACTTTAGTTGCTCAAGCTCTTACTTTCAGCTATGAATAAAAAGCAAAGCTAAATCCAGCTTCTTGGGGAAATAAGCATCTTCCAGAACTGGGACACCCCCTCCCCCCATGCTGAATTCTCTTGAATGAACATTTTCAGAAGTAGTGAATTACATTTTGAATTTGTTTTCCACAAATTCAAAAAACACAAATGGAATTTAATTCTCCATTCAGGAATTTTAAATGACTCAGCTTGTTCTGATATCATCATATGCGCAGTGTCTGATTGGTTGGCATTACAAAAGTGATTAATCTTGAAATAAATTAAAGGCAGAGCCAGGATAGGGGAAGTAGGGTGACCCCAAAGCAAGAGCAGTCAGGAACAATGGTGGCATTTTCCCAGTTTTGTTTTGTTTTTTTAAATAAGAATCAGTAAGTTTTGGGAGAAAATTCCATGCTACCAAAAATATTTCCATTTTAAAAAGGGAAGCAATGAATATTCTCTGAAGCTCTACATGCACAGATTTTATTAATTGAATTTTATGGCCTTTACTCTTTCATTTTGATTTTAAATCATCAAATTTACTATTCCTTATCCCTGTTCCGGTATTTGGAATAGAGCAGACAATGAATCTATCCATCTATCCATCTGTCATCCATCCATCCATCCATCCATCCATCTATCTATCTGTCTGTCTGTCTGTCTGTCTGTCTGTCTGTCTGTCTGTCTGTCTGTCTATCTATCCATCTATCCATCTATCCATCTATCCATCTATCCATCTATCCATCTATCCATCTATCCATCCATCCATCTATCCATCCATCCATCCATCCATCTATCACTGGATGGGGAATTCTGGAAGTCCATATACCTTAAAGTTGCCACAGATAAGTAACCCTGAGGTAAAACATTTCACGATTACAACTCACATTCTCCAGTTTCTTCTATGCCTCGATTTCCTCCATCCTACTGCATAATAACCTTCCTTTCTTTCTCCATTTGGATTTTAACCCTCCCTCCCCAATCCGATCATGATTTGCTCCGATAATTTAAAATGGATACAGGGCACTTATCAGTTGTAATTAAGACCTGGTTTTTGAGGGGGGAGGAAGAGAGTTTCCTGCCGACTCTCTCTCTACTGTGGCAAATAGGGAATAAAAATCTGTTATAGGAAGCTTACGGTAGGTTGACAAGCTTATGGGAGGTTTGCTGCCGCTTCTAAAGATTGCAGGGAGTGTGTGAAAACAGGCAAGCATGAAGGTGAAGCCTCTGAACAATATCAGAATGATATGGAATGCTGAGTTAAGGAATTTATCTATGCAGAAGTGGGCGGGCTGGGGGAGAGGGAGAAGGAGATGTGGAGGGGGAGAATGGATCCCTGGCTGGACTGTTGGGTAGATAAGCTGCGATTTTCTTTCCTAATGTGCTGCGCTATTGGTTTTATAAGTCATCAATGTATATGGCATCTCTGCACCATTACCAGGCCCAAACAGGAGGTGTGCATAGTGATAAGCCCATTGTCCCATGCTGTGCCCTATGGGAAGCCACTGATTCTTACACTTGGAACCGGGACAATGCAACTTAATCAGACTGACAGGAAGCAGGCAGCAATTACAGTGTGCAGCTACATCTGCTGGGTTCCACTTGACTGAAGGAAGAGTTATCTCAATTTTAATGTACATCCCTTTTTTCATGTTTCATTTAACCTCTGCTGTATTATTAAACACATCAAAATATAATGACAGTCATTAAAAGAGGGCACTTTTTTTGGATGTTTTGAACTCTGCCCTCTAGATCTTGCAGGGTTAAGAAAGTATATTTCTCCTTGTTCAGTGTGCTTGCTCCATCCACAGTGAGAGAGGAAAGATATGCTGAGGGGGGAGAAAGAAAGAAAGAAAGAAAGAAAGAAAGAAAGAAAGAAAGAAAGAAAGAAAGAAAGAAAGAAAGAAAGACAAATATTTTATTAATGATTTGTTGCACAGTGTAATGTTAGATAGATAGAAAGATGATAGATGATAGATAGAAAGATAGATGATAGATAGATAGATAGATAGATAGATAGATAGATAGATAGATAGATAGATAGATAGATAGATAGATAGACAGAGATAGATGAGACAAAGAGAGAGAAGATAGACGGACAGATATTTCATTAATGATTTGTTAAACAGTGTAATATATGACAGAAAGATGGATGGATGGATGGATAGACAGATAGAGATATTTAGATATACTTCAAAAGAACATGATAAAGTCCTAAGAAAAGCTAAGATGTACAGAACAGAAGAAATTACTTTAAAATAAGGATATAATTTAACCTTTCTCAAATTGGCAAAACCTTTGCCCCGATATGTGGGGTATTAAAGTTTCCAAACTTTTAACAAATTAATCCCCCTTTTATATTCAGTCTTGCTATCCTTCCCCTTATAATGAGGAATACTAACAGCTTCTTCCAATCAACAAGCAGAGATATATTCTTCATACACAACTTGCACAGGTCATCCATGAGCAAACTTCTATATTTTTCTTTATAGTTACACAATCTAAACTTGCAGCCTTACCATTGTTCAAAATTAGAACAGAATGTATAAATTTACATTTATATCTGATCAGTTTTCTTAAAAGGTTTTTTTAAAAAAAACCTTTGGGCCACTTACATGAAACAGCAATGGCACTCAGACTTATACACCGTTTTACAGTGCTTTACAGGCCTCTCTAAGCAGTTTATAGAGTCTTAATATTGCCCCCAACAATCTTGGCCCTCATTTTGCTGATCTTGGAAGGATGGAAGGCGGAGTTAACCTTGAGCCCTATCAGGAGCGAACTCCAGGCTATGGGCTGAGTTTGCCTGCAATACTACATTCCAACCACTGTACCACCCTGGCTCTATTTATTAGAAATAAATCTAAAACCATAACATGGACAACTAAAACCATCAAAGCAATCCAAAAGATAAGCACCAGGTTGAGTTCACAGAACAGTTATTCAGGCTTAAAGATCTTAAAAATAGGTGTCCTATTTATTAACAATGTTGGGGGGTCAGCTGGATCTCCAGGGGCAAATTATTCCAGAAGGACAAGGTCATTACAGAAAAAGCTAGCTTCCAGCCACACAATATCAGACAGAATTGCCATTTTTATAGAGTTGGGTGACCTTGTAAACATAATAAAATAAGTGATGAATAATTAAATCTATTACATTTTGCCCCTTTCTCTCAGGGGTGGGATTTAAATTTTGAACAACTGGTTCTGTGGATGTGGCTTAGGTGGTTGGCATGGCTTGGTGGTCATGTGACTGGGTGGACATGGCTTGGTGGTCAGTTCTTTTCACACATTGTCAGTTCTTTTCACACATTTTGACCGGTATTTGATAAGTGCAACCTACACTAACGTTACTCCAGGCATCCAATGTTCTTCCATGCAAGCAAGAACTGTTGATCTGGAGAGTAATTTCCAAGCACTATGCTGCTTCCTGCATGCCATCAATTAACACACAGTGCATTGATGCCTACTTAAGATGCTTAAATGTTTGTGACATTCTGACATTTTCCTAAGTACAAAAAGGACCAGTGTAAATTTGGATTAAGAAGTTAGATTTGGATTTAAAAAGCCTTAAGTGGGAATCTTATTGGATGCCTTTGGGCCAGTCACAATCTCTCTCATCTCAATACAGTCTAGTTTAAGAAATGCTATTGTGGGGGTAGATTTAGAGCAGGACTGTCAACTCAATTTCATTGAGGGCTGCATCAGGGTTGTGTTTGACCTTGGGGGACTAGGGTGGGAGTGGCCAGCTTGACATCACTTGTGTCGGGGTGCTGTGGTGGCCCAAATGCTCTGCCAGCAAAAACAGGCTCCCGAGCTCTGTTTTCTGCCAGAATGGCCTCCTGCAGCCTGTTATGACCTAGGCTTCCCAAAATCACAAAGCAGACTCCTAAAGTGAGTTCCTCTCATCCAGCAAAGTCCTGACAAACAGTCTTCAAAGAGATTTTACAACTACAGACCTTTATCTGGCTTAGAGAGTTGCCAGGCAATAGCTTTCGAATGCCATACTGTAGCAGAAGTCAGGCAAGGAGTCAGGAGCAAATCTTCCCACTCATTGAATGAACTAATTGTCTCCTGCAAACACCACTCCCCTTTCGCTCCTCTTATTCCCTATGGGAGGGCCATTCACCATCCACCTGTGCCTTTACTCCTGAGTCAACCCTTGTTCCTTAAATGTTCCCTTCTCCTGGAAGCTCTGCGCATGGGCACATTGGGAAAAGGCTCCAACTGTTCTTCTTCCCCAGTGATCTCTGACTCCAAAGGCAGCTGATAATTGTCAGATGGCCCTGGCCCCATCTCTGCCTCTGACTCAGAGCATTCACCAGAGCCTTCCCCAGACTCCAGGACTGGCCCATGTTCCATCCCAACCTCTCCACTGTCCAAATCTGCTGCCAGCTCCGCAGACCGCTGTCGGCCACAACACAGCCCTCTGCCACCTGCACTGCTGATGCTGTCAAAATCTGGACCAGTCTGGGCACCATGATGATCTTGATGGGAGGGAACAAGTTTAAATTGAACTGGAGTAAAATGAAGCTACTGTTTATACATTAAGATCCTTCTATCCCTCCCCATTTTGTTTCTCTGGGTGAGAATACATTGCCTCTGTGGAAGAGATCCTGACTTAGGATCTTCTTAGACTTACATTTCCTGATAGATTGATAGCTAGAGACCATAGTTAAGGGGAATCTTTGCTCAGCTTTGGCTTGTACACTACTTCAACCTTGGGCTGTGTGGACCTTTGATTACAAACTGTATTAGACTGTCAAAATATAAAATGCGCAAATATAAAGGAAAATGAGAATAATGGAAAAAAGGAGACGAAAAGAGTGAAAAGTGCAGGGTAACTCATCCTGTTCATGTCCTAAATTACCTTTTCAAACATCTAGATTATGTCATCTTCTGAGATAAAGTTTTCTCCTTATTGTGATTGATTTTGCAATCAAACCCACTCAGAATCTTCCTCAAATGGTCCTGCATTCAGACAAAACTTTCTATGTATTTCCTACAACAATAGACCACCTATAATTTATATCTTGGGCATCATTAATACTCTCCTGTCTACCGTCTGATCTGACAATAATGTGCATATTGATCACTGAGAAAGACATAAGTATTTAGATGTACTGCAAAAATGACATATCTGTATCTGATTTTAGCAAGAATAGCAGACGTTATTGTTCCTATCATCCTTTTATTTGAGTTCTGGCAGAAATCCCAGATTCCAAAATGTCACCCACAGATTTTTCATGAATAACCTCCCATTAGAAACTTTCCCCTGTTTGAAACAAATATCAAAATGTGCTGTAAAATCTGTCTGGTTCTGTTATGAATCATGGCATGTTTTCCACTTCAGAACCAGCTATCTTTCTCTCAGGTTACCTTTGCTGATGATTGAAAATAAGGAATCCTCAGTGGTCTTCACTGTATCCAGTTTTGGTCACCACATTGCAAAAAAGAGACTTTGGAAAAAGTGCAGAGAAGAGCAACTAGGATGATTAAAGGCCTGGAGAATAAAACATATGAAGAACGGTTGTAGGAACTGGGTACGGCTAGTTTAGAGAAAAGAAGGACAAGGAGTGACATGATATCAGTATTCCAGTATTTGAGAGATGGCCACAGAGAAGAAAGCTTTCCAAAGCACCACAGGCAAGACAAAAATCAATGGGTGGAAAATAAGCAAGGAGAGAAGCAACCTGGAATTTGGGAGAAACTTCCTAACAGTGAGAACAATCAAAAAATGGAACAGTTTTTCTACAGAACTTGTGGGTGCTTTATCACTGGAGGTTTTTAAGAAAAGGCTGGACAGCCACTTGTCTGAAAAAGCATAGGGTCTCCAACTTGAACAAGGGGTTGGACTAGAACAGGGGTCACTAACTTTTTGGACCTCAGGGATCATCAAACTCATAATTTTAAATCCCAGGGACTACTAACTGATTCTGTGGGCATGGCCTTATTTGTGGGTGTGGCTTGGTGGTTATGTGACTGTCTGGGCATGGCTTGTATGAAAATATTATAAATATTTATATAAATATTGATTTTTTTAATAAAAAAAGAGCAACTTTTACCCAATATCAGACAAAACAGGCAGGCAGACTGAGTTGCTCACAGAATCACAGATTCATTCAGAAATCTATCTATCTGCCATTGGCTAGCTCAGTCTGTCACATAAAATTTGCTTGCAAGCAAACTCATAAAAATTAACTCATAACACACCATGCATGTAAATGTTGAATTTTTTATTAAAAAAGAGCAATTTTTACCCAAAATCAGGCAAAGCAGGCAGGCAGATTGAGTTGCTCAGAGAATCATTCAGTGATCTATCTATCTGCCATTGGCTACCTGAGTCTGTCACATAAAATGTGCTTGCCATGAGTCTGCCCTGAATAATAGAACCTTCAGTCCAAAGGGAGGCTCAGCTGTGCTTAAAAGCAGAGCCAAAGATCTAAAGACTAGCTAGAAAGCAAGAAATCCAACCATTCCTTGCTTCCTAGCTAATCTAAATCTCACAGCTGATGGTCGGAAAAATAGTTTAGCAGGCAAGTTTGCAGGGTAAGGAGTGAGTGGGCGGGGAGGATTCCCATGGGCCATGTGGGTGGTGCAGCCTTGTGTTTCTGCACAGCCTGGATTAATTGTTTTGGGGGGGTGCTCTGGCAGTGAGATTTCTCTCCGGCCCACCACAAAGTTAAAGTAATTTTCAAACTTGCAAGCAATCAAGAATAGAATTTCCAAAAAAAAATCAGTTAAGTTTGGGGTTGACATAATGTTTGAAATCCAGACCAATCTTTATTTATTTATTTATTTCCCACCTTTATTGTTTTTACAAATGACTCAAGGTAGCAAACATATCCGGTACACCTTTCTTCTCCTATTTTCCCTACAACAGCCCTGTGAGGTGGGTTGGACTGAGAGAAGTGACTAGCCAAAGGTCATCCTAGCTGGCTTTCATGGCTAAGGCAGGACTAGAACTCATGGTCTCCAGCTTTCTAGCCTAGTGCTTTAACCACTAGATCAAACTGGCTCTGAATTGAAAATACAGTGAAATAGTACTCATGTACAAGAATATGAAATCAAATCTTCTACCTGGAACCTAAAAGAGAAATTTCAGAAGAGAGACAATCAACATGCAAATAATATTTAATGTGAATATCTTAAACGAGCAAGTTGGATCAAGCAGTCTCTGCCAAATGCTTGAGTAGATTCAAAGGACCGCTCTAAATGAAGTGCTGAATGTTAATTGAGACAAAGCTGGAAGGCTTCCTGTCCCATTTTTGCATGATCTCTGTAAAATGATGAATGCAAGAGTAAATTGTGTAAGAAAAGGAAACAACATTAGATCATCTGGACATGTGTTATTTAAGAAAAATTGTGGCAGTTAATGGGAAAATGTGGCCTTGACGCCAAAGATGGCAAAATGCAACATGAAATTGCCAGGAATGGTGATAGAAGGCTGAAGCGGTAGAATCTAGAAACAGAAATGGATGTTTAAGAGGGAACTGGCTTGGTTAGCAGATGAGACTTGATAAAATGGTGTAGTGTTCCTTAAATTACTATTCTTCTCATCTTTCCTATGACCTATTTCCTTTTCTACTTATGATTATAACCTTGTTGCTTGTATTTAAAGGGCCTGTCACATAGGCCGACAGATGCAAAACGTATGTAAAAAGGACACAGCGGACGAGAAAATGTTCCCATTGTTATTCGCTTCTCAAAAGTGCCCCAACTTGCATAAGCAGCAGCGACGACAACGGATAAGGAATGGACGGGGGGAAGGATGTGCCTAGCGATTGTTAAGCGGATTGCTCCACAGAAGCTCTAGCAGGTAATGTGAAGCGGATGGCATCCCGAGGGCTTGGCCGGGGAGCAAAGCGTCACTAGCGGGATCGCGCCCAACAGAGGGACGACATCCTAGACGAGCGGATGCTCTGAGTGGATGAAGCGGATGCAGAGCGGATAGCCTACGTCTCTATTGCCCTAGCAGTGCTATACAGCGTTCACTGCACATGCGGGGACGGATGCATTGCTATAGCCCGCGGAATATAAAGGGAAGCAGCTTCGCAAGCATGTGTCACCATTCAGAAAGACCTTGCTGCCAGACTACAGCTTCAGCCAGCCAGCCAGCCAACAACCATGGGAAAGAAAGAGAAGCCACAGTCTGTGCCAATCTCACCTTTGGCAAGAGGGACAGGCTGCACTCATCCACCCCCTGGCCCTTGACTCTGCTTCGGCTCTGGGCTTTCTGTCCTGCTCGGGCTTGACTCATCCTGGTGCTTGGCTCTTGCTGGTCGCCTCGTCGCTACACACTTCCGGCGCGACTTCTGCTGGTGCTTACTTCTGCTGCGCGCTGCTCCGTGTGGTGCTGGTTGCTTCTGCTGGTGCTTACTCTTGTGTCACTGCTTCCTGGTCCTGCTGGTCTGCCTTGTCTCTGTTCCTGCGGTGGCTTGTGTCTCTTGGTTCTACTCTGCTTCTGGTGTTACTGCGTGCTGTCTGCTCTCTGGCTGCTCGTCCCGGTGCTTTCCCTGCTGATTATTCTCGTCCTCGCTGTGTGCTTCTCACTGAACTGACCTCACGCTTGTGGCTCCTGCCTGATCCTGCTACTGTTGTACTTCGGTGCTGGGGTGTATGCTGTGCTGTACTGACGCCCTAGCCTGAGCTCTGAGGGCGCGAGTGCCTTCCAGAGATGGATTCGCTGGACTAGACTATGGTCTCCTTGTGTCCTGCTTATGTCTGCTCTCTTCTGATACTGCTGCTGGTGTAGGGTATGCGTGCAGCCCCTTTCCTTTGAACTACCTTAAAAGCCCCTCTTGCCATTCTTGCTCATGCGCAATATTTCGTCCCTGCTTCAGAGGAGGTGAGGCAACGCGAGAACAGAATGGGAGGAGGCATAACTTCCATCCGAAGGGAACATGAGATGATGGTCTGGAATGGCTGAGGCGAGGAACGAGTATCTATGGCGGAAGGGAACATGGCTCTAATCGAGACATCAAAAGAAGCAGCTGTTTGGAGCCAGAGAAGGCGGAGAAGCTGGCTACACTTTGGAGTGCTCCTCGCTGGTAGGAAGCACATTGCAAACTGTTAAGGGGAAGCTGCACCTC
The DNA here is from genome assembly GCA_004320025.1 of Laticauda laticaudata. Lineage (NCBI taxonomy): Eukaryota > Metazoa > Chordata > Lepidosauria > Squamata > Elapidae > Laticauda > Laticauda laticaudata. The sequence goes on from BHFT01028713.1 coordinate 26,433, forward strand.
AAAGGAAATCTGGCTCAGGCCTCATAGGTCAAGCTGACGGAACCGATGAGACCTTACGTGATGGCCAAGGTGCAGCTTTCTTTGAGGGTGAGCATCTGCGCTCGAGGAGCAATTCCCTCTGATCAACCTCCTCTCTCTCAGGCAGGACCGCAGAGCAGCCACTTACTCTCTTCTGGCCAATGAGTCAGCTTCTAGTTGTTGCAGACATGGATCTGTGGAGTGTGCCAGACGGAGGACCCCCCTCAAACAGCATACTTCCTCCTGTGGCGTGAGCGCGTGGAGGACCCCTTCCTGCACGCAGCTGGGAGCAAGGAGAGGGCACTTTCACCAGTTGAACCAACCCACATCACCCCACCTCCACCCTCCACGTCCAACAGCAGCAGAGAGAGAGCACCCTGCTCCCGGAGGGGCAGAGCCACACTGTTCTGCTGGATGAATCCAGGGACACGAATCAGAAAGCCAGTGTAGATCTCTCCTTCTCAGCTTTGTACACAACATGCCCCATCCTCCACTGTGCCAAGCCCTTCCTCACCTCCTGTCAAACAGGGACCCTCCTGGAATGTCCAAATACTCATTAGTAACCATATGGTGATCATAGGACATGGTATCACTGGTCTTCTTTTTCACACCACCCTCCAGACCGCTGAACCTTCTCTACCACATCTCCGTCCAGTCTGCTCCTTTCCACCACCATGGTGATGTCACTGCCCTTCCAAGGCTTCGCTATATTAGGCCTCGCCTCCTGCTACCTACCAAGAGTTACTGGCTACCAGAGACTCCGAGCAGCACAGAGCAGACCTCCCAGCAGTGCACACGGGTGACTATGAATGCATTCTGACGGTGCCACGACCAGATGCCTACGATGCACCGATCCACTGAATAGTCATCCGATTCCACCGGACCTACCACCATGCCGATCACCACACTAGCCAACAGGATGCCCACCCATGCCACAGATGCCACCAACGTCTAATCCTCGCTCACACTGCAGACAGACACCCCACGCACTACTCCTCCTTCTCTCACCCCAACAGCCAGCCCATCCTCAGAACATCTGTCATCGGTGTTGGACTGACACCGCCATGGTCGCTGGAGGAAGGGGCTCTCAGCATTCCATAGGACTACGCAGCTCTTTGAGAGCTTCCTCACACACATCCTCAGATGACGTGAAGAAGAGTGCAGAGACTGGCATACCTGATGACTTTATCTTTGCTTGGGACATTGGGTCATTTTCTTTTACAGTTTGTTATTAATAAGAAATTATATTTGCTTCACACAAACTTTGTCTTCCAGCTTCTTTTAGTCAATAAAGTCTATGGTGGAATCTTTTTAAGAAATTGGTTTAAGCCTTTGCATGCCTTGTGGATGGGTATAGATAGCTAGTGGATGGGCAGTTATACCTTGCGTGTATGCGTAATATAGCTGGGTGGGAATGGGCGCGGATTACCTTTGGGTAATGGATAATAGCTGGCTGGGATGGGCAGGGATACCTTTGGGATGGTATAGCTGTGGTCATGGCATGGATACCTTTGGGTGTGGTAATAAGCTTGTGGCGACTGGCAGGTGTCTATACCTTCGTGGGATGATTAGTAAGCCATGCCCTGTTGCGGTCATGCGCGGCTAGGGATACTTTTGCGATGGTGTGTAATAGTGTGGGATGGGCTAGCGGATACCTTGGGATAGGTAATAGCTGTGGATAGATATAACTCCAGTGCAGCATTGTGGGAACTGGTATGGTCATCCACCGTCCACTGCCACACATATGTGCCCTTTATTATTCAATAGACAATTTTAATCATTGATCCACAACATTTCAACATAAACACAAAGTCTTATTAAATGCCCTTCCATGTTCATTGTCGTTAGAGGTCACTCTAACTATCACATTGGCCCCAATTTCTCATCCGGGGTCATTGAGTACAGGCTGAATGGAAGCATCCATAACATCTACCATCCTGTCTGCCACTTCCACTGCTCCAGCCTGGGGAGGTGCACCAGTGTTTTCAGGAGTTGCAGCTGCTTCTTCTGTGAAAGCTCTGGTTTGGGGCCTTTTTCTATCATCCACAGTATCTATCAGGTTTCGCCCTTTGCCCTCCATTCACCAGGGCCTCCATGTTCCCATTGCCTTGTCTGGAGTCCACGAGCCTGTTCCTGGCAAAGACTGGGTAGCGGGTGCGCATGAGATTCGTGCAGAGATGCAGAAGCTTCCACGATGATCCTCCTCACGTCCTGTGGGCAATGCTGCCATGGTGTAAGTACCTGGAACCTGTTCGGCCAGGATGCCAAACGGCGTTCTCCACCACCCGCCTTGCCTGGACAGCCTGTAAGGAAGATTCTCTTCCACTAGGTGAGGCATCTGAAGTGTAGGTGCTTCATGAGGTAGGTTCTGAGGGGTAGAATGAGTCATCCCTCACGATGAAAGTTATGTGTGCACATCTTGCTGTGTTCATTGGGCAGGTGGCTGGTCTGGGACGCCCATGATGAGGCTTGCGTTCTCAGCCCTCCTTGAGGTGATGGTGTGGATCCTGGGCATCATGAAGGATGACCCATAGCCTGAAGTCTCGATGTACATTGAACTTGTATGTCAGTCCTCGAACCATCGTGGCGAAGAGGATGATGCTGAGAAGCCCTTGTATTGTGATAAGTGGACCCGAGCTTGGTCTGGAGCTTTTGCAGGCCACGTGCTTGCCATCTATGGCTCCATGTGTGGGGGAAGTTCCACTTCTGATACCACTGCTCTGCAAACTTTCTTCCATCTTCATTTAGTGGAGGGGCACTTGCAGTGAGCTCCTCCAGGTTTCTTTGATGATGCCTGCACCACTTCTCTGCACCACAAGCTGATAGTGTTGTGTGGCACCCTCCACCGTACTGCATGCTCCTGTAGGTGGTCCCAGAGGCCAGGTGGTGCAAGCAGTCATTGCCACCTTGAGCCCACGGTCCAGGCCTGGCTGGAAGTTCGTGCTCTGCTTGGTCAACCTGGGTCTCTCAGACTCTCACACAACTTCGTCATTAACCTATGGCTGGCGTGATACTCATCTTAAGGGAGGTTCTGCGAATGAACCACAGACGGCGTCTTTCAGTATCCTCAGTCTCAACCATCAGCCTTGTTATATCAGTCTGTATAACTCCTTCTCTCGGCTCCATCTATCGGACCGCGAGCACTTCTTGGAGGACGCACTCCTTTTCTTATCCGTGTAGACAGGTGAAAGAGGCCTGTAGATGGCCCTTTTCCCGCAACTGTTTGTGAAACGGATGTGGCTACCAAGAGTGTGTTGTGATCCAGGTGGAGATGACTGTGGATGCTGATGGAAGAGCCAAGAGCCAGGCTGAAGGGCTGAAGAGGTCTGCAGCAGCGGGCTGCTGGATGAAAATGAGATCGCAGGTGAGTTCCTCCGCTTTTTTTTATAGGAAATACTAGGTTTTCTCCGCTCGGTGGTCCCTTTTGCATCTACTCTCGGCGATCGCTGCAGAACATCTTAAATATCCAAGATATCGTTTCCCCTATGCGATAACGTTTTTTATGTTTTAATGGCTTTTTATGCTGAGCTGCATCAGTTGTTTCATCCTTTCTTCCATACCGTGACTACTAAGCTTTGTGCCCGTGTCCAGAGTCCGTTTCATCACTTCCTCCCTGTGGTCCGTTTTCCGCTGGACAGCGGATTGGAGATTACACGGATGCGCCAGCAATATGCATAGCAGATTAAGAGCAGATGGTAATGGATGACAACGATGTAAGAACGGAATGTTCCTGTATGTGTAGCGGATGCAGGAATGGACACCGCTGGATACATTTCTGCGCTGCAAAAAGTTTTTTGATTGCAGCTCCAAAACTTTTTGAAGCGGATGAAATCAACCCACTAGACGGATGCTGGGACGATTAGAGAGGATGAAAAATCGGACGGCAGAGTGAGTTCAGAAGCGGAAAGCAGATCGCGTCTAACTACCGAAACGGATGGCAAGTGTTTCTCCTCCGTCTTTATCATCCTCTTCGATGTTGGTGCTCGTGGTGACAGTGCGCCTGTCTTAAAGATTTTATATTTTTTTGATTTAGAAATTAGAATTGGGTGCCTTTATTGTGGCTCAATGTGATTTATAACAGCACAAGGAATTTGTCTTGGTTGCAAATGCTCTCAGCATAGCATAAAACGAAAAGATACATTATGTCAAGAGTCAGGAATACTGGTATGATAACAGAGGTTCTAGTCATATTTTGATTGCTTAATTTAGTATCCTATGACTATCACTAAGTGTTGTATCTTATGATTCATGATGAATGTATTTATGATGGCTATGATCATGATTCATCACATATCTTTTATGTACACTGAGAGCTTATGCCAGCGGTCTTCAAACTTGACAGCTTTAAGACTTGTGGACTTCAACTCCCAGAATTCCTCCTACAGTCACTTCAGGAATTCTGGGAGTTGAAGTCCACAAGTCTTAATCTTGCCAAGTTTGAAGATCCTTGGTTTATGCACTGTAGACAAATTCTTTGTGTGCCCAATCACACTTGGCCAATAAAGAATTATATTCTATTCTGTTCTGTTCTGTTCTGTTCTGTTCCGTTCCATTCCATAAACATGAGCATTTCTGAATGATAAATTCTGAGAATTGTGTCCTCTGTAGGCTTCTTCTTACCTCTTAGGAATTATTTCAGTACTGTTAGGTTTCTATTAGACGTTCATTAGTTGCATTTAATTTGGCTTGATTTGCACTCTCAAATTAAATAACTCCCACTTGATTCAAGGTAATTTTATCTTATTGATTATTACTTAAGAGCTTTTCTTTAAAAACAAAAAATACTAACTCATTGCTCCATCTGCCAGTGGGAGTAAGAAATTCAAGCTGCCTGGTCAAGGTCAGGTCATGTGCCAAAAAAGAGTTTTCAGCATAACAAATTAGGGTTTAGACTAGAGCAAGGGTCTCCAAACTTGGCAAGTTTAAGACTTGTGGACTTCAACTCCCAGAATTCCTCAGCAAACGTGGCTTGAGGAGGAATTCTGAGAGTTAAAGTCCACAAGTCTTAAAGCTGTCAAATTTGAAGAGCCTGATTTAGATTCTTTGTAGGTTACCCTGATTTTTGAATTAGTGGCAATTGTCACTCTATTCATAAAGTAAGGCCAAGATGTTAATGGACTTTGCAAGTTTTTGAGCCCCTGAAATACTTGCACAATTACTGAAGATTCATGTTGCCTTTGGTTGCCACCATGTTGTCCTGTCCTGTCTTGTCCTGCCTCACTCCATTCCATTGTACCCTGACTCTACTTCATTCCATTCCATTCTCTGCTTATATGATATATGATATTATTATTATTTATATTATGAATTTTAATCTGATATTAGTTGTCCAGAGTGAATATTGTGGAATGTACCGCTATTAAGAGTTGTAGAACCTGGGGGGTGGAGTTAAAAGAGAAATCAACCTAGAATCCCTACATAGCCATATATGATGACCCAGGGTGGGATACAAAATAAACAGTCACAAAAAACAGGTGAAGCCCCTTTTATTCTTTCATTTTGCTACCAAGCTCCAAATATCACTGACTGGAGACAAAAAAAACTCCCACACAAGCAGTTACAAGAAGGAGAAAATGCCATTTAAATTATAAAGAGTAAAAAACAACACAAACCAGGCAAGATAAGGGCTTGAAGACTTCCACAGATATCAGATTGGGAAGAATGCCAAACTCAAAGAGAACAATAAACTAGAGATATTTCCATGCTTTATTTCCAGCACTGGCCTGTACGTATGTCTGTTCTCTTATCCAGTTGTCACAGCTGCAGCTCATGAAGAGGATCAAGACCCTCTCCTCCAAGTAGATCACATTCTCTCCTCCCTGCGTGCCCTAGGATGAAGAGGGGATGGGCCTGGATGGGACTGCCCAGCTGGCCTCTGCCTTTCCCCAACCTCCTCCCCAACCTCTGGAGCCATATTTCCACTCCCTGTCGGATGTTCCTTCTCTCCCTCAGAGTCAGTCTCCAGCAGGGGCATGACACCCTAAATGAACTAAGACCAACCTTCCTTGAATTTAATTGACCATTATCTAACTCCTAGCAGATGCTAACGATTAGTTGAGAAGATTCCTCTGCATATGCATGTGTAACAGTTAATCAGTTTAATTGGATCTCCACATGTGGACTTGGTCATTCACACCTGACATTACTCTATCTATCTATCTATCTATCTATCTATCTATCTATCTATCTATCTGTCTATCTATCTATCTATCTACCAATTTCAGACACTGTCCATCTCCCTTACATTCATGTACTATTGGATGATATACAAATAAAATATTAAAACATAAAAACTATATATAAAATTTTTAAAAGAGGCAAAGATGGTTAACATTCAACAATAAAATTGATGATTCAACATATATAACTTGGACGGATGGATGGATGGAAGGATGGATAAATAAATAATCTCTCTTTAATAAATAAAATACCAAGATACAACTTTTTTTTAATGAAGAATAACATGTAGTGTAACAAGATGTTATCAGAACATAAAGGTAGTCCAAGACTTACAACCACAACTGAGCCCAAAATTTTTGTTGTTAAGTAAAGATAGTTATTAAATAATTTTCCCCTGTTTTACAATCTTTCTCACCACAGTAGTTAAGTAAAATCACTGCAGTTGTTAGTAACACAGTTATTAAATGTAACTGGCTTCCTCGCTGACTTCAGAAGGTTACAAAAGGAGATCATATGACCCCTGGGACACTGCAACTGTCATAAATACATGCCAGTTTCCAAGTATAGGAATTTGGATCATGTGACCATAAGGATGCTTCAAAAAAAACTGTCTGTTAGGAATCTGTCCACCAGTTAGTTGAGTTGGCAATATATAAACCAACAATGTATGTTTGTAGCTTTAAGACAAAGTTACTGTATTGATTTGTACTATGTTCCAATTGGTTGATTGTTTTGTGAATTGCCATGAGAGGGAGCTTGAGATCATGGCTTGCTCTCTCTGACATTCTGTATCTCTGATATTCTGCCTCTCTGACATTCTGTTGGTATCTAAGGTTGTATTTATACTGTGCTTATACTTTGATATCTTTGTTTGCTGTAAATGACAAAGGCAACCGGTAAGAAGACTTTGTAATTGGATATTCTTTGGACTGTAAAACATATATGACCTGGACTGTTTATTGGACTGTGCTATTTCTTAAAGTAAACTTTAACTCAATTTAATGTAGCTGTGTGTGGCTGAATAATTATTCATAACTCCTGTCATAAACATTTCCATGTGCATATCTTTGTTACTCAAGGGTTATTCTGTACATATCATAACACTGTCCTTGTGTCTAGTTGTTCTGGTGTGTAGTGCTCTGTAGCATCATTCTGAGGGTAGGAGTTGAAACAGTTTATGTCCAAGATGTGAGTGGTCTGTAGATATTTTCATAGTCCTCTTTTTGATTTGTGTACAGGTCCTCTATGAAAGGCAGGTTGGTAGCAATTGTGTGTGTGTGTGTGTGTGTGTTTGGGTTTTTTTTGCAGTCCTAATTACTCTCTGAAGTCTGTGTCTGTCTTGTTCTGTTGCAGAGCCATGTTGTAAGTAACATTACTGATGTGTGCAGACAATGGTGGGAATCCTACTGGATCCATAACATATAAGTCTTTCCTCCTGGGTGCTTCATCACTGGCGGTTTTCAAGAAAAGATCAGGCATCCTTTTGTCCAGGATGGTATAAAGACTCCTGATTTGAGCAGGGTGTTGGATGAAAAGATCTTCAAAGTCCCATCCAGCTCTATAATTCTGGGATTCTACGATTCAAAAAGTCCAGACTATAAGCTGCAGGGAAAGTCTAGCTATCTCTTTAATAATAACCTGAACTGATCTTTTGCAGAGTGGCTTTGAAAATAGGTTGTACGTCTTTCCTATAGAAGGTAAGTAGATAGCTGACATATGATGTTTGTCCTGGTAATTATATCAGAGACTTTGTAATTCATGCTATTATACTAATACGTGCTAATACAAGCTAATTACACGCTAATATAGTACTACACTACATCCTATTGAATTGTTGATTGGTTTAACTGTGTCATGAGACAAAATCTGTTCTACTCTGGAGATAAACTTTCAAAAACTGCCTGAATTGTTTGGAAAGGAGTATGTGTGTGTATCTGTGAAGACACACCCACAAGCTCACTAGTGATTAACTTCTATGAGCCTACATCTCTTAGCAGCCCTTAATCTCTGCCATATGAATCGTCCCGCAATATCTTTTTACTCTCTGCAATTTGTAATAGCTACATGGGGTGACAATTGCACTTAATCAAACTGTAGGCTGTAGTTCTTCTTGTGTTCTTGTTAAATGTTAAAAGAGAGAGAGAGAAGAAAGAAAGGAAGGAAGGAAGGGTAAATGTAATAAACAGACTGAAGTGTGTGACCCAGTCTCTATAGGGACAGTCATCTTAGGCTGGGAACCACAGCAAATGTTGCAATTTCTTCCTCCTCTGTTCCTTTTACGAAATAACAGGGCACTTGAAATGGATGAAAATGAACTTACAGATAGACCTGGGTGTACAACCATTGGTTTAGTTGTAATAGCACTGAAAATAAGTGACTGGTTCTTGCATTCATGACCATTGTGAATGATGTCACCATCACTGCAGTCTCATGATCAAAATTCGAGAGCTTGGCAACTGACACATATTTACAATGGTTGTGGCAACCTGGGATCACTTTCCCAGCCAGTTTTCAATAGGCAATGTCAATGGGGGAAACTAGATCTGCTTAATAATTGCAAGATTCACAACAACTGCAATGATTTGTTTAACAACCACAGCAAGAAAATATTGTAAAATTAGGTGTAACTTGCTTAACAACTAACTTGCTTAGCCATGGAAATTCTGGTACCAATTGTGATCGTAAGTTGAAGAGCTGCGGTGGCGCATTGGTAAGATTGCAGGACTTCAGGCTACTTCTGCTGACTGCCGGCTGCCTACAATTTGACAGTTCGAATCTCACCAGGCTCATGTTTGACTCAGCCTTCCATCCTTCTGAGGTGAGTAAAATGAGGATCCAGATTGTTGGGGGTAATAGGCTGGCTCTGTAAACTATTTAGAGAGGTCTGTAAAAGCACTGTGAAGCAGTATATAAGTCTAAGTGACATATGTAAAGCCAAACAGAATATCTGTGCAGAAATTCACAATGGCATTTTTGTTCTGAATTTTGGTATATATAGACTAGGAGTTGACAATATGATACCCTTTTTGTTTGAAATTTCAATTCCCACCACTGGTCAGCATGCCCAGTGGTGAGATACTCTTGTCCATACAGTAGGTGTGATCCCCTCACATATTGAAAAACCTCTGCCAGTAGGCCAACCTGAATTCCTGAATTCAGTAGGCCAACCTGAATTTGTTATCGCTTGCCAAATAGTCAAGCTTTGTGCTTATTTTTGGCAATCGTTTTGTATTGTTTTGTATGGTTTTGTATGTTTTGTATGTTTTATAAATAAATAAATGAATGAATGAATGAATAAATAAATAAATAAATTGTGAGATGAAATGATTGTGCAAAGCTTCTCTCTGAGGAATGAAGATTTCAGCAAGGTGGAGTCATTCCTTTTGTGATGGCTTTCCTGGATGCCGTCTCAGAAGACAAGGAATAGGCAAAACCCAGAACTTCAGAGAGGGACAAGGAAAAGTGCTCTGTGACAGGACAGGAGGAGGAGAGGCCAGGAACTGCCAGTGGAAAGGCCGACAAGCAAATAATCAGACAAGGGACTGGCTGAAGAAACTGGCTGACTGAGGAGAAATGATGTTCAGGGCTACTACTACTACAGTCATGTTGGGAGCACAGAAATGCTTCTGGCTTGAAAGGATTGAATAGTGATATCACCATTGCCTGGGGCAGGCCCAGTTGGAGGCTCCTTTCATATCATGATTTCAGTTGCCCACCCATTCATCTACTCGCGATCGCCCATCTTCGAACTGTTGGATCAGCAGGAGCATATAACCGGAGCTCACATGTGGCAGCAACTGGGTCTCAAACATAAGCCTGCCAATCATCAGTCCACCATCCTAACCCCATGGGCTACCATGTTCCTATACATTAGGGGCTTGCGGTAGTTAGATAAAATGTTAAAATCCATCAGTATGTGAGTGTGTGTCTGAAAAGGGACAGAACACATGTCTATATTGCAGAGGTGGTATTCAGCAGGTTCTGACCAGTTCTGGAAAACTAGTAGAGGGAATTTTGAGTAGTTTGGAGAACCAGCAAGTACCACCTCTGACTGGCCCCACTCCCATCTCTTCTCTGCCTCCCAAGTCCCAGCTGATCGGCTGGGTCTTCTTTGGTTGCCCTACACAGGAGAAAGGAGCTGGAAAGCAGGTTAGTGAGGTGGGGAGGGAATGAAGACTTTGCAGTAACCTTCCCTCAGGAGTGGGGAGGGAATGGAGATTTTACAGTATCCTTCCCCTGCAGTCCACCAAGCTACACCCACAGAACTGGTAGTAAAAATGTTTGATCCCACCACTGCTATATTGGTATGTCTATATATGAAGGATTCCTTCCTGTAACTGAAAGTTCATTACCCAAATATCAAGGTATACGATGACATGAGAAGTGGGAACAAGGAGAAGACAGTGGTGGGAGAGGAAGCACATTCAGACTTTTGAGCTTCTGTTACTATAACCTCAGTTCACTTCTCATTTCTGCTCACCATTTATATGTAGCTGCTGGACAAGATCATCTGCTGGCATGGGGTTAAATATCATCATATGCTGATTATATCCAATTATACTACTCAGCCCTGGTTGCCTAAGCAAAGATCAGGATTCTGGACTCAGTGTCTGGAGGCTATGGTATCTGGATGGGAAGAAAGACTTAGGCTCAACTCTAGAAAAATTGAGTGACGGTGGTTTCCATAGTCTCTGGATGTAGAGATTTTACATTTCTAGTTCTGAATGGGACTGGGTCTTATCTAGAGGCCCTGCTAACTCATGAGTCCTACAGGAAAAGGAAGCAAATTGGCAGTCAATGCAATTTCCAAAGCAGTGGTGTTAAAAAGATGTGCCCATATTACATGGGTAGCTATATGCTGCATCAGCTGATGTTTTTATATAGTCTCTGAGGAGAGCCCCATGTAGAGAGAATGACCATATTCCAATCATAACATGAAGAGTACATGAATGACCATGCATAAAGCTTCCCAATCCAGAAAAGACACCAGTTTGTGCACAATATTTGTTTTTGTGTTTTTTGTGTTTTTTTGGGGGGGGAGGGTGCATTTAAATCTTCCATGTCTTTTCAGGTGGTGTAAAAGATGAAATTGCACAAAGGGTCTCCTGGCCATGTCCCCCCTTTGCTGTTTCAACAAGAACATTGAATCTAGGAGAATCCATAAATTGCAAGCTAAGTAGATTATGGAGAGCTTAACTCCAAACTAGAATTAAAGGTGGAATATTTCTATTTTCAGTAGGCTTTCAAATCCATAACCACTTCATCTTACTGTGATTTAGTTTTAAGATTTGTTTGTTGTTGTTTTTTCTCATCCAGGCCTTCCCAACCTCCAGCACTGGACCAGGACTGAGGACTCATCATCACATTTTTGGCCAGAGATGGAAGTGTGCAAATGGTTATCCTGAACACATCAGTGCTACCTTGTCCAATGCTGACTGAAAACCTCTCCCAGCGGTTCTATGGAGCAATTAAAGGAAAAATCTCCTTCTGTTTTCTGTTGAAGATTAACTCTTCCCCTAACACTAAATGAAACCCATCCGTTAGAAAGATGGAAAACCACCACAAAATAAAACTATGGAAAGAATTAGTCCAATTTGCAACATGTTCCTCCTCAGCCACTTTTGGTTCCCAGTGTCTGCTTTTTCATACATATTCTGGCAAACCCAAAAAAGAACACACTGCCTTTATAAAATAAGTAAGTCAAGGTAACAAATATACATAATACTCTTTCCCTTTTCTTACTTTCCCCTCAACAATCCTGTGAGGTGGATTAGGCTGAGAGAGAATGACTGGCTCCCAGCTGGCTTTCATGACTAAACTGGAACTAGAATTCACAGTCTTCTGGTTTCTCGGCCTCTGTTCCATATTAACATACTCCTAATAAGCTATTCCTATTGGACAAGACTACCCAACACTGATTGGTTACTTTTCTCGATGCTGATTGGCCAATCATAGCAAGCCTATGATTGGCCAATTCAAGCAGCAGGAAAAACAAGTAGCCGTCATTGGACACTAGCCGTGAGCAGTTTCTCTATATAAAGAGCTGCCGCGGCTCCTGG
>BHFT01028714.1:0-77744 GCA_004320025.1 Laticauda laticaudata
GATAACAACGGATGGAACATTTTTCTCGTCCATTGTGTCCGTTTTGCATCCGTTGGGCAGTGTGACAGGGCCTTTAGTTAGCTGCATGGGGTGGGGCTGCATGATAAATTGCACTGAGAGACGAATGATCTCAGCACTGACTTTATCCAGCATATCGTTGCCGTGTTTGAAGGAAAACGAGCAAAATTAAACGTACCTATTCACAACAAATCCTGTGAGTAATATAGTTTATTGCTAGAATTCCTACGTGTTCAAATGAAGGCTAACAGAAAGTCAGCGCTAACACCATTTCTGGCAGAGGGCAATCCAGTCTCTTCTAATGGCAATCTAGTCTTTTCTAAATGTGTGCATTAGATTGATTGAACTTATCTAAGATCAGGCAGGAACCATCTTAATCTATTAACGTACAAATATCAATCAAATGATCACTGATATGCTGAAGATACAACTCTCCTCTTAGAAACCAAAAAAAGGCCTGCAACATCTGATCAAGAAAATCAAAGAAGAAAGTGAGAATTTTGGTTTCTTCCTGAACATCAAAAAGACGAAGCTCATGACCACCAGGAAAAGAAACATAAAAATAGAAACTGATGATGGAGAGATAGAATGTGTGGAAAAATTCACTTTCTTAGGATCACAGATAGCTCAAAGCGATGAATACAGCACAGAAATAACAGGTGGATTGCACTAGGTCACACAGAAATTATGATCATGAGCCAAATATAGAAAAGTAAGGACATCAGCCTGGCAACCAGATTAGTTTGCTCTCTTGTGTTTCCCATAGCTAACTATGGTTGGGAAAGTTGGACCTTACAAAAGGAACACAGGAAGAAAATTGATTCATTTGAGTGGTGCTGGAGAAGGCTCCTGTGTATTCCTTGGACACCAAAGATGACTAACAAGCAAATATTGGAAGGCATAACACCAGACTAGAAGTCAAAACCATGAAACTGTGTCTCACTTATTTTGGCCATGTCATGCAGGGGAATTCACTGGGAAAAACGCAATTATGTTTGGAAGAGTTAATGGTAAAACAAAACCAGGCTATCAAAGAACACCCTGGCTCAATACTGTCAAAGTTGGCACCAGCCAGGGCATAGAAAAACTCAAAGAAGTAGTGCAAGATTAGAAGTTCTGGAGAGATCTGACGCATAGAATTGCCAAGAGTTGGAATCCACTGAATGGACAACCTCATTATCACAAGCAAATTCAGCTTTCTTGGGCAAGATTAGATGAACTGGGTTTCCTCCAACAGGGGTAATTGCAATAACCCATGGTCCCATGACCACATTATGTTTTTAACCAAAACCTGGCATTTACTTCTGCTTTTTGGGGCAAAAATAACAAACAATAGATTTGTTTAATGTGTCTCTTGTCTGTCTTTGCACCATTTTCCTGGTGCATTTTGCCAAATTTCCGAAGCATCATGCAAAACATTAGGTTAAGCCTATGGTAAGAATTATCTGTTCCACCTCCCCTACTTGTTCCCTGGAGAAAAAAGTGTTCGAAGTTAAAACCCACCCATCTCCTAGAAAAATGAAATATTTTAGGATATACTAAAGAGGCAGAATATTTCCCCTAAAAGACAAGTAGAAAATCAGAGAAGCAGAAACTTAGCTCCCGCCTTTGTTAATGGGCCATTAAGGCCTGGACCAGTCTATTCTACATAACAAAGTTCTACCTCCTTCAGGCAGAGCCATTTAATTGCCCTTCACTGCACCACCCACCAAATTTCAACCAAACTTAGCACACAGACAACCTACAAAGCTAGCTATGACCTCTGACAGCAACCAATCAGGATACTCTTCTTGTGCCNAAATTCAAAGCCCAGAGAGGGTATAAAACCCAGGGATTCTCAGCATCTCTTCCCTTTTCGCCCAGGATCTCAAAGCCATGTGGTCCTGTTCATCAATAAACCATCTTTCTAAGTGGTTTCCATGTTTCCAATGTCTTTTTCCCCACTTGGAACTGAACCCATAAGGATATTTCTTCCAACAAAAGAGCAGAATATCAGAGAAACAATGGCTATCTCCATTACTTTTGTTTTTTACATTTAGGGTTTTTTTTTTTCAGTTCTGGCTACCAAGCAGTCCTTCAACAAACAGATTTGGTCACCCATAGAAAAAAGTTGCCTGCTCCTTCTTTTACAGGAAATGATGCATGAAAAGGTGTCTCGACTCTCATGTCCAGACAGTGCAAGTATTATTGCTTAGAACAGGCCTGCACAATTTGTGATAGCAACAATCTAGGGGTTTACAACCATTTTTCATGATTATCATAGAATGTCACCTGTATCCTTACAATTTATACTGACTGTTTCCTAGTATGATTTGATTGCTTATTGTACCTTATGATTATCATTAAGTGTTGTGCCTTATGATTCTTGGACTCTTGACGAATGTACCTTTTCTTTTATGTATGCTGAGAACATTTGCACCAAGACCTTGTGTGTCCAATCACACTTGGCCAATAAAATTTTTTATTCTATTCTATTCTATCATAGAAGCCATCTGAATTTCACAAGGATTTTTTTATTGTATTGTATTATTTATTAAACATATATGCCGCCCATCTCATTTAGAGGTGACTCTAGGAAGCTTACAGTTATTTAAAAAACAATCAAAACATTACATCGATAAATAATAACATTTAAATTGACTTACCACAACTGAGCCCAACATTTCTGTTGCTAAGACAGACAATTATTAAATGAATTTACCTCCCCCCATTTTATGATCTTTCTGGCTATCATTGTTAAATGAATCATTGCAGTTGTTAAGTTAGTAACATGGCTGTTAAGTGAATCTGACTTCCCCGTTTTCTTTGCTTGTCAGAAGGCTGCAAAAGGGCATCACATGACACTGCAGTCATCATAAATGTGAGTCAGTTGCCAAGTTTCTGAATTTTGATCACATGACCATGGGATGCTGCAATGGTCGTAAGTGGGAAAAACGGTCAAAAGTCACTTGGTAACTTTGCATTTGTAACTTTGAACAGTCACTAAATAAACTATGGTAAGTTGAGGACTTACCTGTACATCCTCAAGTTCCAAAGTTGGGAAACATTGTGCCAAGCTGGGGTAATTGTATTGTATTGTATTGTATTGTATTGTATTGTATTGTATTGTATTGTATTGTATTGTATTGCATTGTATTGTATTATGCTAGGCTATTACATATTGTATTGCATTGTGTTGCGTTGCATTGCATTGCCTTACATTGTATTGTGTTGCATTGCGTTGCATTCCATTGCATTGTATTGCATTGCATTGCATTATGTAGTGTTGCATGGCATGGCATGACATTCCTTTGCACTGCATTGCATTGTATTATGCTAGGCTATGCTATTATTTGTTGTATTGTATTGTATAGTGTTGTATGGTATGGCATTGCATTGCATTGTATTATGCTATGTTATGCTATGCTATGCTTTTACTTATTGTCTTGTCTTGTATAGTATTGTATGGTATGGTATAGCATAGCATGGCATGGTATTATATTGTATTATGCTAGGCTATTACTTATTGTATTGTCATGTATTGTATTTTCTTGTATAGTATTGTCTTGTATAGCATGGCATGGCATATCATTGTATTACCTCATAGATTTCATATACATTCAGAATGGAGCTGTCAAGCCACTTGCAGGTTCAAGCAATGAATCCTGTTGGCTGGCAGGGGAGAAGTTGCAGAGGTTTAGTTCTAAACTAAGAGCAGTTAGAACCCTCTAAGGCCTTATTTACTTGTTCCTTTATGTGCATCTGGGGGGAGGGGGGAAGAGAGTATTATTACGGGTTTGGGATTTTATTTCCTGTTGCAGAGGAAGAGGGGAAGGCAGTTTGTCACGTTTGAAACAGCCCATCTTGGAGGATTACCCTTGATAAGCACTTGCTGAGGATATAAGCTATCAGTCTGCTGTTTTGATCTCCCTGCATTCAATCTTTTCTGGCTTAAGATAAAACGATGACAAATATCCTGAAAAGGGGCAGAAGCTTTATTGTAATTATTTGGGGATATCAGCACGTTGGCGGGGGGGGAACAGTGGATGGGCTGGAGAGTGATTCTGTTATTTGGAGAGGGAGGGAACAGCTCCCTTCCCAACCTATGAAGCCAAGCCAAGTCAATAATTTTGTATGTCTTTATTCAGAATAAAAGATGTTCTGTTGTAGTCCTTATGTCGGCCACTCCACCAAAATAAAAAATAAAAATTGTGACAGTCAGCATGGCTAGTCATCTTGAGGCATTTGAAACTGTCATTGGGGAAGAATAGCTGCCAGAGGCACATTTTTAACTGGGTGGCATTGAGGGAAGTCAGGTGCAGGATCTATAAACATTTTGGGCGAAAAGGAAAGTTGTGAATGGAGGCAAGAGAGAATAAAATATTTTTCCAGCACTTCTGTTGCACAACACAGTCTGGCATAATGTTAGCCCTTTCCAGATGTTGGACCCACCACTCTCCCGGAAGCCCAGATGACGTGCTGAGTGGGGAACATGGGAATAACAACAATGAGGAGGGGGAGGGGGGGAGGAGGAGGAGGTGGTGGTTCTGGAGAATGAAAAAGTCAAGATACTGTGGTACTTCAGAATTCAGGTGGACAGGCACTTGGCCCACAACATGTCTGACATAACAATAGTTGAGAAGAAAAGGATTTGGTTCATTAACATTGCAATACCTGGTAATGCACAAATTGTAGACACACAGCAAGAAAAAATAACAAAGTATCGGGACTTACAAATTGAAGTTGAGCGACTTTGCAAAAAGAAATTGTGTGTTATCCCAATCGTGGTTGGAGCCCTTGGAGCAATACCTAAAGGGCTGGCTTGCTATTTTGAAATCCTGAACTTATCAGACTTGAATACCCTGATTCGACAAAAAAAACCACCCTACTTGGAACAGCTTATATCCTCCAATGCTACCTGAACAGTTCCTAGGTCCTTGGTTAGGACTCAAGCTGTTGAGCTACCAACCAGCTCCAAAGGCTGTAAATCTCACTAAAGATTAATTAATAGTAATAATAATACTACTAATACTAATACTACTACTACGAATAATTATAATTATAATACCTGGAAATTCTGCTGTTCTTATATTTGAGGACTTCACAAAAGCTTATGTCTTTAAATAAAATGTGCGAGTTTATGACCTTTTTTGCATGGTTAAGAGAATCACTGCAGTTAAATCAATCATGCACTTGTTAAGCGAATTCAGTTTTCCCATTGGCTTTACTTGTCAAAAGCCGGTTGGGAAGGTCATATCTGGCAATCAAATGACTCTGGAGTGCTACAACATCATAAATACATAGAAAATAATTCTTTATTGGTCAAATGTGGTTAGATACACAAGGAATTTGTCTCCAATGCATAAGCTCTCTGTATACATACAAAAATAGTGATAGATTATAGATTATCATAGTCATTGTAAAAATACAACATCAGATACAATGTATGTCATAAATAAATGAACACAAGCAGCCAAATTTTGTTCATGTGATCATGGAGATGTTGTAATGGTTATATGTACAAGTCCAGTTGCACATTGTAAGTCACTTTTTTTCAGTGCCATTCTAACACTGAACAGTTACTAAATGAATGACTGTACATAAATCAAGGACTATTTGTATTGAAGGTGTCATTGTTAGATAACAAAATCTAGCTTTCTGTTTGTAAATATAATTCTTGAAAATACTAATATTGCATTTCTGCATGCTAAAAAGTATTGTAGTAAAGGATGAGCCTGAGTTCCATGTTACTGATTAGAAAATGAAAAAGGATTTAAATGTGGCATAGACTAATGGGATAACAAAAGATAATATACATTTTACTTTAGAATCAACAGATTAACTGAGTTGGAAGGGACCATGTAGGTCATCTAATCCAAACCCCTGCCCAAACAGGGGACCCTACACCATTTCTGACAAATGGCAGTCCAATCTCTTCCTGAAAGCCTCCAGTGATGAAGCTCCCAAAGCTTCTGAAGACAAGCTGGTTGATTGGTCTCACAGTCAGAAAATTTATCCTTATTTCTGGGTTGAATCTCTCCTTCTTCAGTTTCCATTCATTATTCCTTGACTGGCCTTCAGGTGCTTTAGAAAATAGCTTGACCCCTTCCTCTCTGTGGCAGCCCCTCAAATATGGGAACATTGCTGCCATGTCTCCCCTGGTCCTTCTCTTCCCTAGACTAGCACTACTCAGTTTCTGCAACGGTTCTGCATATGTTTTAGTCTCCAGTCCCCTAATCATCCTGGTTGTTCTTCTCTGTACTCTTTCTAGAGTCTCAACATCTTTTTATAATATGGATGCAGTACTCTAGGTGTGGTCTTACTAAGGCTTTAAAGAGTGGTATTAGTATCTCATTTGATCTTGATTGTATCCCTCTGTTAATGCAATTTAGGATTGCATTGGCTTTTTTTGCTGCCCCTGCACACTGCTGGCACAGTAATTATATTGTAGATCGGGGGGGAGCAACCTATGGGCTGTGTCCTACTACTGAGACATGGCCTCTTCACAAAGGGGCCATGTGAGTGGTGGGCTGGAACATGAGTGCATGTGCAGCCCTTCTCAGGTGAATGGCGCATGCCGGCACTTGCAATCTCACTCGTGCAAGAGGGGATGCTGGCTCTCACAGCCACACTTGTTTATTTTATTTTTATTGTATTTATTTTGTCAAGCATGCTTTAGATAGAAGATATAATTGGAAACACAATTAAAAGTACATGAAATGGATACGAATAACAGGGGACATTAGGACAGGGGGAGTAGGCATGTAGGTAGGCATTGGCATCACTCTTAATGGGCACTGACACGTGAGCTCACTGCTCACACAAATAAAGTTGTGAGTTGTCATGGTGAGTTGCCTGCAGCGAGTTGTTTTCAGAGATTATCTGTCAGATTTTTCTGGCATTTAAGGTGGCTTTCTTAAACTGGGAAGTAGGAGCCGCACATATTCAAAATGCTTGGTCAGAATTTTAGAAAAACTGGTTTTTCCAAGTCATGCATGTAACAGAGAACAGCGAATACAAAACACCCCATGCCATCACTTTGCTAAATACCCGTGTTTCCCCAAAAATAAGACTGGGTCTGATGTTAATTTTTGATCCAAATGACTCATTAGGTCTTATTTTCAGGAGGTAGGGCTTATATTATGAGCATCCTGAAAAATCATGCTAGGGCTTATTTTCCAGTTGGATCTTATTTTGGGGGAAACATGGTAACTAATTCCCACAACTGTGTCTTATGTCGTAGGGTGTCAAACCACATAGTAGGGCTGTACTATTATTATCCTTCTCATCTTTCCCATTACTTATTCCTGTAGCAGCTTACAATTATCACTTTATTGTTTATATCTAATGATTTATGTTGATTGCTTTTATTTAGTAGTCTATAACTATCACTGAATGTTGTATCTTATGATTTATAATATTGTATTTTATAATTATGATAATAATTTATCACTTGTTGCTTGTATGTACATTGAGAGCTTATGCACCAAAGATAAATTCCTTATGTGTCCAATCACACTTGACCAATAAAGAATTCTATTCTATTCTACAGTATATTCAAAGATGGTGCTTTAAAATATAGAAGGCTTATAGTTGAAAAATAAAGTTTTAAAAAAGCACTGAACATTCTTTTTCAAAGGTTCCATGAAGTTGTTTTTGTTTACGTAAATATATTCCTATTTACAACTTTGAATCTGTAGATATTAGTATTATTATATGTCATGGATCTTTTATTTAGAGCCTCATTATATATAACAACAGTATAATTTATTGTAATGTCTTGTTGGATTGGTTCATTCATTCCATGTTTGAATTGCATTTAGTTATAAGCATAATAATACTGCTGCTATTCTCTATTTACTATTAGATGATTCTACAGTATATTTCAATGAGGGAATTATTTATCTTTTTAAGTGAGAGGATACCATTGTATGATTTTTGTTTCTGAAGAATAAAAAAGAAAGAAAGAAAAAAAAAGGGGGGGGGAGAAACTTCCCTACAGTTCAATATGATTGGTGAAAGGAATTGTATGAACTGAAACCCCTTTGGTTAATTGCTTTCTGACACAGAACTTACTTGTATATTGTATTTTTATACCACTAATTATTTACATATTGTAATTCTAAACTATTTACTATATCCTCCTACTGGGACTTATGGCACTCTCCAACAAGATTACAATTATATTGCTTTAATTGTATAATCTCCTGAACTCCATCTAAGTTTGGGCACTTTTATTTATTTTGCTCCTTCTTGTCTCTTCTTGAATATTTTCTGTGCAAATGGTTTGGGTATCACCCTGGTGACCCTTGGCCTGCTGTGATATCTACCTATTCATAAATCATAATCAGTGACTGCTAAATCAGAAGCTACAAGTTATGATGTTAAAAAGTGTATCCACTTTTTTTCAGAACTTGAGGTCTCCCTGAACTCATATTTTTTGCTGGAACAACTAGAAGTCACAGTCAGGGGCTTTAGCCATCTTATTCCATTCTATTAGTGGCAGTCCAGTGGGAAATGAGAAGTCCTGGTGACGATAATTAATACCTTCATTGCCATATGCTTAGACACATTCTCCATGGGGCTGCTTCTGAAAATGGACCATCCACAGGGCTGTGAAAAGTGTTTTAAATCCTGCACTGAATACATGCATTCATTTTTGATCTATGGACTTTTTCTTTATTCTGTGTGATCACTGATTAACTCATCATTACAATCTGAAGTTTTAAAAGTCTGTAGAGATTTTTAGTCATCCAGGACATGGTTGTCCCAAAGATGCTTTTTCAGGAGGCAACTGGACTTCCTTGTTTTTTCTTTTGAAGATGTTGTACTTCTCCTCCAAGAAGCTTCTTCAGCTCAGTCAGGATAGTGGAGAATGGAAGGATTTATACCAGTGGTGGGATTCAAATGTTTTTACTACCGGTTCTATGGCTGTGGCTTGGTGGGCATGGCAGGGGAAGGATGCTGTAAAATCTCTAGTCAGAGGTGGTATTTGCCGGGTCTCCAAACTACTCAAAATTTCCACTACCGGTTCTCCAGAACTGGTCAGAACCTGCGGACTACCACCTCTGATTTATACTCCTTGCAGACAGCTGGTCATTTCCATCCTTTTAGAGGGTGGTTGAAGCACTCAGATGTTTATCAGTGTCCTCTGGGTCACCTTAGTCATGCTCCTGGTTCCTGTAGTCTGCAATTTTTTTTCTCTGGAAATCCATTGCTCCTCCCACACCATTCCAAGGGTGTTCATCCCAAATTGTATCGTTAAAAGTCTGTAGAGATTCTCAGTCATCCAGGTCATGGTTCTCCCAAAGATGCTTTATCAGGAGGCAACTGGACTTTCTTGTTTTTTCTTTTGAATATAAATCCTTCCATTCCCATCTATCCTGTCAGAGCTGAAGAAGCTTATTGGATGAGAAGTGAAATGTCTTCAAAAGAAAAAACAAGAAAGTCCAATTGCCCCTTGAAAAAAGCACCTTTGGGACAATGTGAAGTTTTCTTTTGTATTTATTCTTTCAATGGTTACAAGTTGATACCTTTTTTTTATTTCATATTTTTTTCTTCTGTTCCTTTCTGGTTTTACTTGTTTGTTTGTTTTGATTTGATCAATGTTTCCCTTCTTTTTGCTCCCATCATAACATCGATTAAAGTTTTAAAGTCATTATTGGGCTGAAAAATACGAGTAACCTAAACTCAGCACTGTGATAGTTGAATTAATTTATGAAGTAGTCAGCCTTAACAAATATGGCTTCAAAATGTCAAACAAATGTTTAAAACTTTGTTTTAAACTTCTCACATTTCCATGAAAAGGGAAATTTATACAATTTACAAAGTCAACCTTGAGCTAATGAAAATCAAACTGCCGAGCAATTGGTGGGCAGCAGAAGTAGCCTTCAATACTGCATTCTAACCACTGTGCCACCAAAGCTCATGGATCAACTGCATATGTGCTTTTTATGTACACATGAAAGTCCAAATGGCCAATGTTTTATCTTAAAGGACCCAAATGTTCTTGTAGAACAAGTGATCAAATTATACATATAGAATGGATGGCAGTATTCAAAATATATCAACAATGTCTTCAAAAAACATTTGGTGTAACCAGAATTAAGGGTCTATAAAATAATTGCCCTATTTTTTTAGGTCAGATTTGGATTTAAATCAAAGCCTGACAAGTTAGAGAACAGCCTGCTTCCCTGGAAATGAAATAGGAAGTGAATTAAATGTTATATAGCACTTGGAAAGCACAAATCAAGGCACATCCTATATTTAAATGCAAAAGTAAGATGCATCACCAAGTATATTAAAATGCTTCTTAATCAATGTTCATAGAAGGTCTCAAAAACTCCAAGCTGATATAAAATTAGTTCTAAAATCCCATCACTTCAGAGTTTATCTTGAATTACTGGGGCAAATGGAGAATGGTGTAGCCTTGCAAAAATGTTTAGTATAAATAACAAGATGAGATTTTCTTTTTCCATTGGTGTATAGACTATGTTGGTAAGGCATCTCTATCTATCAGATGTTATGACACTCTTGCATTTCAACATCCAAAGGTTCCATCTGACTTATAGGAATAAAAACACCAGAACAGCCATCTGGACCGAACCCAGCAGTCACGCAATGACTAACCAAATGCCATCAGCAGGCCTTCTGTCTCAATTGCTCCCCAGTTACTATTATTGAAGTTATTCTGCTTGTGATTCAGAGAATAATATAGTGTTATCACAACCAGGAGCCAGTGATGGTCCTCTCCTCTTTGAATTTATTGATTTAAAATACCTGCATGGCTGCCCATTTTAAAAGCAGAACTCTGGACAGCTCACCACCCTAATATGAAAATAATACCATACAAAAATTAAAAAAATAAGAAGCAAAAACCAGCAACAACAGAAACAGGAAAAAAAACAGAAAAAGCCTGGAGCCTCACCCAAACAGTTTGCTTTTTTTTCTCATTGATGTGTGGTTTTTATTGTACAAGGTAATATAAGTTAAGATCCTAATATATGTTTTAGAGATACTTTGATAACTACCGATCACGATACCAACTCAGTTTCTTGTCTAGCATTTTAGGAAGCTGGGGTTGAAATTTTCTTTTAATCAGAGGATGTCTTAGACTTGAGCATGTTTTATTACATTGTCAAAAATAAATCTATCAAGTATATTGGAGGTTATTTACTGGTGGTGGCTTGGGTAATATGCTTGGATGCATTTCAACAAAATGTTTTGCACCACAGAGATTGAAACTCTTTCTTCTTTGAGGAACATGCCCTTCTTTCTGATTGATGCCACAAATCAGCCCAAGAGAGAAGTTATGACTGGTCCTTGGTTAAGCCCCTGTCACACAGCACCAACAGATGGAAAGAGGATGTAAAACGGAGAGAAACACTTGCCATCCGTTGGTGTTAAGCTGAGCTGGCCTGATGCATCACTCGTTCTGGTACTCACTGCGGTCCATTTTTTTCATACTCTCTATACTCGTTCAGCAGACATCCGACAACTGACATTTCATCCGGCAGTGTAACAAGAGTTTTGAGCCACACACGAAAAACTTTGGTGGCACGCACGCGGGAAAATCAGTCGTCCATGCGTTCTTACATCCGCTCACGCATACGGGGAACATCCGTTAACGTCCGTATCATCTGTTTCTTGTCCGCTAAATATCCGCTAGGCATCGCTGCACATCTGCGTGCACACTCGCATCCGCATCGGGTCAAGCATGAGAAAACGGACACGCAGGGGAGGAAGCGGAAACTGATGTTGAAAGGACATCGCGTTAGTAGCATGGACGTAGAAAGGTGAAAGGTGGATGGCATGCTTCGCATACAACAGCATTTAAAACGCACAGGGAAAAATACAGTTCATATAGGCAGTGGAGTAACTGTGGATATTTAGGAGTCTGCAGGATGCTTGAGGAGCCAAGAAGGCACACATGCTAGCCCAGTGAAAACCGAGATATTTCCTATAAAAAGGGGGATGAAATCACCAGACTCTGGATCTCACTTTCAGTCCAGCAGCCCTGCGGTGCACGCATCTCTATCAGCCTTCATCTTAGCTCTTGCTCTTCCACAGCAATCCAGTCATGTCACCATGGATTCGTCGCATGAGCATACTCCTTTTGGTTAGCTTCACCTATCATTCTACACACAGTGGCAAAGCCTCTACAGGCACTTCACCTTGTTCTAACATAAGCGCAAGGAAAAGGAGGCGTCAACGAAGTGTCTCTGGGTCCAAAGATGGATCGCGAGAAGAGCCGAGTAATGCACTGTATAAAAGCTGATGGTGGAGCTGAGGAACGCGAGACCCTCGTGCATTCTCCAGAACTTCATTAAGAATGCTCCACCCCATGTATTTTCACTGAAGTTGTGGAGCAGCATTGAGACCAGCAGGTTGACCAAGGCAGGAACAACGAAACCTTCCAGCCCAGCCTGGAACGCCTGGGCTGAAAGGTGGCACTGACTCGGCGTCACCTGGCCTCACAGGATCCACGTACAAGGAGCACTGCAAGTACAAGCTGGAGGGTGCCACACAACACCATAGCATTGTGGTCAGAAGAAGTGGGTTCGGCCATCATCGAGAATACATGGAGGAGCTCCTTCAGTGCCCCTCCACTGAGAAGGATGGAAAAAAGTTACAGATCAGTGGTATCAGAAGTGGAATTCTCCCCACAAGTACCGTGTGAGCCATATGGATGGGAAGCGCACGTTGGCCCTGGCAAAGCTCCAGCCAACTCCCAGGTCTGCAACTTATCCAACTACATAGGGCTTCTTCAGCATCATCACTTGTGTGCCCATATGGTCCGATTGCTGACTACAAGCTTCATGTACCATGCGCATGCTTCAGGCCAACGGCTCATACTTCAGATGCCCAGGTATGATACAACGCCAGTCACCTCAAGGTGGGGCTGAGAATGCAACCATCATATGGGCTTCCCAGATCAGACCCCCTGCCCAACGACACACAAGATGTGCCCTACTCATCGTGGGGGGATGTGCCTTCTCCTGCAGAACCTACTCAAATGAAGCCCTACACTTCCCACACGATGTCCTACCCGTAAGAGAGGATCTTCAACTAGCAGGCTGTCCAGGGCAAGCGGGTGGTGGAGAATCGCTTGTGGCCATCCTGGCCAACAGGTTCTAGTGTACTGTTCACCACCCAGGCAGCATCTCCCACAGCCCGTGAGGAACATCGTGGAAGCTTGCTGCATCTGCACAATCTCATGCGCACCGCACCGCTCCCGTTTCCGCTTGTAGAGAAACACAGAGCCTATGATGGCCGGTAGTGAATGTGCAGGAAAAACCAGGTGAGGGGACTAGGGATGCATGACACATAGACCCTAAAAATAGGCTGGGCCCTGGTAGGGAAGAATGGCCATTAGATGTCCTGGGACATTGCAAGGCCCCAACAGACTTCACGTGAAGGGAAGAAGCCAGCGCTCCTGAAACACGGTGCACAACTCCCACCTGGAGCAATGGAGTGCAAGACAGGATGGCAGATGCTTAATGGATGCTTCCTTCAGTCTGTCTCATCACACTGAATGAGATTGGTGCCCATGTATGTTGAGTGGCCCTAACAATGAACAGTGCATTTATTAAAGAGTTGTGTTTATGTTGAAAATGTGTTGATGAATGATTAATTGGTTATTGAATAATAAGGGCCATAGGTTGTGCACACCTGGGAGGGTAGACCATACAGTCCCACTATGCTATGCACTGGAGGTTCTATCTATCCCACACTATTAACCATCCCA
The DNA here is from genome assembly GCA_004320025.1 of Laticauda laticaudata. NCBI lineage: Eukaryota > Metazoa > Chordata > Lepidosauria > Squamata > Elapidae > Laticauda > Laticauda laticaudata. The sequence goes on from BHFT01028714.1 coordinate 13,745, forward strand.
CAGGAATCCCTGCCCACCACTTCTATCTAACCATCCACAGCTATTACCCATCAAAACAGGTATCCCTGCCTATCCTACTGCTATCTTAACCCATCCCACAGCTATTACCCATCCCCACAGGTATCCCTGCCCATCCACAGTATCCCTGCCCATCCCACAGCTATTACCTCATCCCACATGGTAACCCTGCTCATCCCCACTGCTATCCTTACCCATCCCACAGCATCAAAGGCTTAAACCATTTCTAAAAGTTTCCAACAGACTTTATTGAGAAAAAGAACTGAACCAAGTGTGTGAAGCAAGATTAAACTTTATTAATAACAAACTGAAAAAGCAAAATGACCCAAGTAAAGTGTCCCAAGCAAAGTTAAAGTCAAACAGGTAGCAACCACAGTCTCTGGCATCTCTTTCTAGTCACACTCTGAGGCATGCCCATCGTCTCAGGGGTGAAGGGCCAGGTGCTGTGGAGGCTGGCTGCTGATGGAGTGCTTGGTCTGAGCCACCATTGGGGTGCCTGGCCCCGAGAGGACAACAGGGGATGGTGTGTGGGAGGAAGCTCTCAGAGGCTGGCTCAGTCGCCGTGATGTTGAGAGCCCCTTCCTCCATGACATGGGGTTGTCAGTCCCAAGATCGATGACAGAGTGTTCTGAGGCCCGGCCTTGGCTGTGGGGTGGAGGAAGGAGGAGTGTAGTTGGGCTGTCTGGTCTCCAGCTGAGCGAGGTGAGGCGTGGGGGGCATCTGTGCCAGGGGTGGCATCTGTGGTGTGGGTGGCATCTGTGGCATGGGTGGCATCCTTTGGCATCGGTGGCATTGGTGGCATTTGATGAACCTGTGGCTGGACTGGGAAGGGCTGCCTGTGCTGCTGGAACTCCTGGTAGCCGTCAGCCTTCGGTAGGTGAGGGGCCTGGTGGAAAGCCTTGGAAGGGCTGTGACATCACCGGGGTGGAGGAGCCAGATCTGGACTGGGTCAGAGCGGTTCAAGCTGGGCCTGGATGGTTGTGCAGAAGACCTGTGATCCTCCTCCTTTATCCACTTGCGTACTGGGATTCGGACATGTCCATGAGGGTCTGGTTGACGTAGGTGAGGAATTGCTTGCAGTTTGAGGATGGTATGTCGTGTGTTACCAGCTGAGAGAGGAGATCTATGCGCTTTTGATGGTGTGCCTGATCTCTCCAGCAGGACAGTGTGGCTATGCCCCTCCAGTCTGGCCTCTGCTGCTGCTTTCTGTGGAGGTGGACGCTGGCGCGAGTGTGGATGTGGGGTTTGGCTGGTAGAAGTGCCTCTCCTTGCTCCCACTGCGTCAGGGGTTCCTGCATGCGCTCCGCCACAGGGAGTTCAGCTGTTGGGGGGGTCTCCGTACATGGGACGCTCCACAGATACCTGCCTGGACACCAGGAGCTGACTCTTGGCCAGAAGAGGACTAGCTCTCTGTGGGTGCCTGAGAGAGAGGGTAGACAGAGGGGCTGCTCCTCGGTGGTGGATCTCACCTCCAAGAAGCTGCACTTGGCACATCACATAGGTTCTCTCGTCGTCAGCTTGAACCGTGCCTGGCCAGACTTCTTGAGGTGCAGCTTCCCGTACAGGTGTGCATGTGCTTCCACCAGCCAAGGAGGACCTCCAAAGTGTAGCCCAGGCTCTCCATCTTCTCTCTCCAAGCAGCCTGCTTCCTCTTGGTGTCTTGATAGAGCTGTGTCCTTCCGCCATAGATACTCGTCTCCCTCAGCATTCGACCACCTCATCCTCATGTTCCTCTTCGATGGAGTATTGCCTCCTCTCCATTCTCACAGTATGCCTCTTCCTCCCTCTGGCAGGGCTATCTGGGCCTCATCAGAGGGGCTTCGAGGTTTAGGGCTCTCCACACACCACCACCACCAGCAGTAGCAACAACAACAGTAGCAGCAAAAGCAGCACCAGCAGCACCCAGCAGCAGACCAGCACCAGCAGGACCACGCAGGACCAGCAGCACGCAAGCAGAGTAAGCACCAGCCAGGACCAGCAGGACTGGAGCACCAGCAGCACCAGCAGGACCAGGAGCAGCAACCCAGCAGAAGTAAGCACCAGCAGAAGCACCAGCACCAGGACAGCGCCAGCAGAGTAAGCACCAGCAGAAGCACCGCACCAAGAGCGAGCCAGCAGAGTAAGCACCCCAGCAGAAGCACCAGCAACAGAGCAGCGCCAGCAGAATAAGCCCCCAGCAGAAGCCCCAGCACCACGGAGGGCAGCGCCAGCAGAAGCCCCAGCACCAGAAGAGTCAGCCGAGCAGCAGAAGCCCAGCAGAAGCAGAGTCAGGGCCAGGGGGTGGGATGGTGGCCCTGTCCTTCTTGCCAGGGTTGGCAGCAGTTCGGAGTTCAGCAGGCTTCCTCTTCTATGCGTCACAGTAAGAGGTGCTTGACTAGGCGCATGTGTTGGGCAGACAGGTCTTTTATCCTCTGAATGGATGACACGAGGCTCTGCTAGCGACAGGAGGCTGCACTCTTTTATAGTCACGTGGGCTGACAATCCTCCCCGCATGCACAGTGAACGCTTTGCATCCACTAGGCATCCACTAGGCATCCACTAGGCATCCGCTCTGCATCCACATCATCCGCTAGGCATCCACTCTGCATCCGTTCCTTCCGTTGCACGTCCACTTCGCTCTGCTCCCCTGGAAGCCCTGCGGATGTGCCATCCGCTTCCATCCGCTTCCATCCGCTAGGCTTCCGTGGAGCATCCTCTTTACATCCTGGCTACATCCTCTTCCCATCCGTTCCTTTCCGTTGTTGTCCGCTCTCTTTGTGCAAATTTGGGGCACTTTTGAGAGCAGATAACAACGGATGGAAAATTATCTCGTCCGCTGTGTCCTTTTTACATACTTTTTGCATCCGTTGGCCTATGTGACAGGCCCATTAGCAACTGCCGTGTTTAGCAAAAATTTGCAGTTACAATCACTGTTTCTAGGGTGGCCCCATGGGCCAGAACTAACCATGCTACAGCTGGTTCTGGGCCCCGGGTCTTGAGTTTGACTGCACTTCTTTTACTAAAACATGTATTTTCCTATGTAAATAGAAGGCACAGTGGTCTCTCTCATACTCCTGATTTCTACTGTTTGGGGATTATCATCACACTTCCAAATTCCCATGATATGGTTGTCTGAGCAATTCTTTGAAGTAGGATCAAATTAGCTTCTGAATTCAGTTCCATCATTGTACTGGGCTTTTTAAACTGAGAAGATGAAATATCAATAAAGAATGGGCATACTTGAAAGACCTATGTCTGGTTCTTATGGAATATATGTTCTTATGGAATATATTGACTGTTTGGAGGTCACTTGCTAGATTGTGTACTAACCGTTCTAAGCGCTTATGGGAGAAGCTGTTGGCTATGTGAAAATGACCAGAATGTCCAGGACCTCTGTTGAAACTAACCTGACCTAAATTGATCAGTGACCAGATGGATAACCACCATAATATTTAATCCCTGATCGAAGGAAAAGAAAGAAATATATATGAACATAATAGACATTGAGTGACCATACTACAGAGAATAATCAAAATATGACGAATATCAATATGTTGATTTTAGCAATCATAAGTGAATCTTGTGGGTATTGAAGAGTTCAGCAATAAACCAGTAAATGCAAAATCACCTAAAAGAATTTGCAGCATTCATTATAGATAAGGAATATCATTCCTCCTGATGAATTCTTATATTCATATTTGTCTGAATCAGACATTATTCATCTATGAATACCAATATTCACCAATATTTTAAAATTTTGGATTATGAGGGATGGAGATGAAGAGAATATTAATTATCCCCAGAGTCTTGTAACACATTGAATAAATCAGGTTAGCAGAGTGAACTAAGCTAATATTTAATACATTTGGTACCAAACTGGGTCTATACTATATCTATCAGAATTTAATTTGAAATCTAGTCATACTATAAATATGTTATAGTTTGCTGATGATGTTATCAATAGCCTGAGGCTTACAGGTTTCCAGCTACGTCTAAACATAATCAGCAAAGTAGTATTTGAGGAGTTTTAATTTTTATTCGACAACCAAAGTCAGTGTTAAAAACAGAATCAAAAAATTTCTTTCCAAATTTTCAGATTTGCTACAAGACTAATCTTGAAGGCGTCTGTACTTGAAATTCCATGCCTAAATTTAGTGATTAGAGGCCTTCAGTTTTAATATGCAAGGGCAGAGCACATGACTTATACAAGAAGGCCCCAGATTCAATTATTAGAAATACCCATGAAATGAATCTGTTAACAGACAATAGCAAAGATGAGATTAGAGCTAGTGACAACCTAATGGGTAAATTGGAGAAATATTCCGAAGTACTATAAACCAGCCTTCTCTATTCCTATGCCATGGAGCTTCACATGTGTGGCAGCATGGCAATGAATGGATCTTATGTTGCTGCCTTCACCAGGTGGTGGTAAACTTTAATGAATGCTCACCCTCACAAGTGTCAAAAACACTCAGTTAAATACCTTTCAAGTCCAGCTCTTCCACTCCTAAGTTGTGATGACACTCTGGCTGTCTCATTGTTAAATGTCTATGAAAACAAAACTCCATTTACAGCCAAACTTTTCCTAGTTGCCAATTAAGTATTCTTATTGACTGACCCCTATTATCAAGATTCTGGGAGGGGAAAATTAATAGATAAAATGTATTTCTATATCTTTTTATTGTGGTTTGCTCCAGTGTAACTTTCAAAATTCATTATTAACAAAGGTTGTATTTAAGATTCCTCTGTCTACTGCTTAACAACACCCAAATTAGCCTTGATGGAATTAACTGTAATTAAGTACATTGTGAAATATGGTTGGGGCAAACAGAATTACACTGTATTACTTTATTAATAATATTCTTTAACTACACTGTAAATTGCTATTAGGCCTGCATATTATTGCCTGGATATGAAAATAGTCTTTTGCTATGCTAATCTAACACAATTTTCTTTTAAATGTAAACAAATTATACTCTATTAATATGCTGTTCTACTTACATAGTTAATTATTGTAACAGTAAGGAATAAAATTGTTCTGCTTTTTCTATTTCTGATGAAAAAAAGGCTACATAAATAGTTTAATAGGGAACTAATTATGCAAAAAATTTAGATGCCTAAAATGTGTTTGTAATTACATTAAAATGGTCTTCTGTTCAAATATTGGAAAGCCTGCTAATTGGAGGCTAGCTGAAAATTTAAATATTGTGAATCAATGATTTGAATACAGTACTTTGTTTGGTTGTGTTTCTGTTCATATTTGTCTTTCAAATTGAAGTGAATATTAAAGGGTCTTTAATAAGAGGGGTTTTTGAATTTCATACCCATGGAGTTAGAAAGTGGTTAAGCATGCATTTTAAACATCCACACTGCAGTATTATCTTTAATTTAGACTCAGGGTGTGTCAAACTGCTCAAAATTCTATCAATGAAAAACAACAGTATAAATGGAGAAGAGAGAAGGGAAGAGAGAGCGATGCAAAATAAATAAAAACACTGGAGAAAATGCAATGTGAAATGCAATGTGACAAGTTAACAAGAGCTACGTGGTCTGCAAATTTCAGAACTGTTTGATAAACGCATGTTAGCATATTACCTACCCACTCAAAAATGAATATACAGATATTATATTTCTTTGCTCCTTGAGATTCCTTCAAGTACTTCCATTGACTTCTGCTGACATGCCTATATCTACATGTGTGGCAAGGAAAAATAATTCAATTTTGAATGGAGGTACATCCATGGAAAACATTATGGTTTTGCATTTACCACTAGACAGGACAACTTTTAACCAATGTATTGGATTGCAGTTTCTATAATCAGGGACTCTCAGGGGCTGCCACAAAGAAGAGGAAGTCAAGCTATTCTCCAAAGCATCTGAGGGTAGGACAAGAAGCGATGGGTGGAAACTAATCAAGGAAAGAAGCACCTTAGAACTGAGGAGAAATTTCCTGACAGTTAGAACAATTACAGTAATCAGTGGAACAACTTGCCTCCAGAAGTTGTAAATGCTCCAACACTGGACATTTTAAAGAAGAGATGGATTACCATTTGTCTGAGGTGGTGTAGGGTTTTCTGCCTAAGCAGGGGGTTGGACTAGAAGACCTCCAAGGTCCCTTCCAACTCTGTTATTCTATTCTGTTCTGTTCTGTTCCATTCCATTCTGTTCCGTTCCATTCCATTCTCTTCTATTCTGTAATTCTCAGTGAAAAGAATTATACGTAGACATTGCTTACAGTCATTCATTTAGTGACCATTTGAAGTTACAACAACATTGAAAAAAGTGACTTTCTATTCCTAACACTTACAACTGTTGCAGCATCTCTGTGATCAAAATTCAGGTCCTTGGCAACTGACAAGTATTTATGATGGTTGAAGCATCCCAGGTCATATGATCACCGTTTGCAGCCAGTTTCCAATGTTCATAGTCAGTGGGAGTGATTTGCTTAACAACCAAAACAAAAAGTTCCTAAAACTCATTTCATACTCCCAGCTGATCTTTGGAGCTTGGTTTTCACCTGAACTGGTCCAAACTGAACTCATGCTGGAGCCATGGTTGAAGAGCTACTAAAATGAAAGTGTAAGAAACAATAAAGATAATCGGGGGGGAAAAGAGTCTTCTCTTTTTATTTTGTCTAGTTGAGACAATTTATAGCTTATAAATTGGAAGATGTGATTTTTAACAGAATAACAGAGTTGGAAGGGACATTTGAGGTCTTCTAGTCTAATCCCCTGATCAGGCAGGAAATTCTATAGCATTCCAGACAAATGGTTATCCAATCTCTTCTTAAAAATTTCCAGTGTTGGCAAATTCACAATTCACAATTTCTGGAGGCATGTCATTCTGCTAATTAATTGTTATAATTGTCAGTAAATTTCTCTTTAGTTCTTTGTTGCTTTTCTTCTTGGTTGGTTTCCATCCATTGCTTGTTGGAGAATAGCTTGACTCCCTCTTCTTTGTGGCAGCCCCTTAGATATTAGAATATGCTTTCATGTCACCCCTAATGCTTCTTTTCATTAAACTAGACATACATAATTCCTGCAACCATTGTTCTTACATTTTAGCCTCCAGTTCTCCAATCATCTTTGTTGCTTTTCTCTGCATTCTTTCTAGAGCCTCAACATTTTTATATCCCTAATAATCTGTGTTGCTTTTCTCTGCATTCTTTATAGAGTCTCAACATTTTTATATCCCTAGCAATCTTTGTTGCTCTTCTCTGCATTCTTTACAGTCTCAACATTTTTTTGTACCCCTAATAATCTTTGTTGCTTTTCTCTGCATTCTTTATAGAGTCTCAACATTTTTTTTTATATCCAAGTGGCCAAAACTGGTGGTCTTACCAAGGAATTATAAAGTGTTATGAACACATTATCTTGATTCTAACCCAGGACTACGTTGGATTTTTGGCAGCTGCAGCACACTGTTATCTCATATTTAAGTGACTGTCCACTTGGACTCCAAAGTTTAGGCTGAATTCTATTCAGAAAGCAAGAGGTTTTTTAGAAAGATATAAAGGAGAATTGGAAGATGGAGATTTCAGAGGGATTTTACAGATTTAAAATCAGAGGGATTTTACAGAGGGATTGGCTATGTTAACAATAAGACAAATGGGCACAAATTGAACAATGCAAAGCAGAGAAATTTTGATTTTGCAAATAAACCAGAGAAATGGCTGAATTATAAATTGTGAAGAGAAGGTAAAAATAAAATAATATTGAAATTACAAGAGGAAGATACTGTGTTTATGGATAATATGACCATACAAAAAGATTATATCAATATTATTCTAATTTGCATAAAGGACAAAATATTCCTTTTGAGAAAATAGATTAATATTTTAGACAATGAAATTTACCAGGAATTACAGAAAGACAAAGACAAATAAGGAATGGACCAATAACAATATGGGAAATTTCAGAAGCAATTAAAAAGAGTAAACCAGGAAAGATGCCTGGATCAGATGAACTGTCAAGTTTGTATTATAAGTTCTTTGAGGATGAACTTTTACAACCTTTATAAAACATGATGAATTATATTCTAAAAGAAAGGTACCACAGAATAGAAAGAGTCTAATATACATTAATACCTAAAGAGGGACAAGATTTGACTTCAGCAAGAAATTAAAAAATCAATATCATTTCTGATAACAGCTACAAGTGCTTTACAATGATTTTAGCTGAAAGGTTTCATATAATTTTGCAAACATTTATTCATGAGGATCAATATAATTTTTATGTAAAAGACAGTTGAAAGATAAAGTTAATACTGTGTTGGATATTGTGGAATATTTAAAACAGTATATATACTGGGGGAAAAGTCTCATGGATCATTTAGATACAGAAAAGGCTTTTGACAATTTGAATTAGACTTTTTTGATTAAGGTTTTAGAAGATAATAAATTTTGTGGAGCATGGTGAAATCAGTTTATACTTCACAGGCAGTACAACTAATTATTAATTGGGATTTAGCCAAACAAATTATGTGATACAAAAGGGAACAGGTTAAGCTTGCCTACTGCCCCCTCTTTTATTTATTCACATTTTTGAAATATTGAACAGAAATATAAGACAACATGAAAGGTTGATGGATATAAAAATTAAAAGAGCCATAGAAGTGAAAACCTTTTGTGGATGACTTGGTATTGATTTTCATAGACCTTCTAAAGGGAATTGAACTTTTAATGAATAAACTAAAAGAATTTTGGGCATTAGCAGGTTTTAAGATTAATAATCAAAAGACAAAAAGGTCAGCAAAAGCATAAAGATGCAAGATCATACAGATGGAATGAAGATTTTAAAAATATAGCAAGATGAGATAAAGTACAACTGTCACTGTTGGGCAGAATTTCTTTAATTAAGATGAATGTTTTATGTAAAAAAAATCAGACCTGTTTTGATACCATATATCATTTAAACAAGCACAAAAAGATATATCTGTGGCAGGAGAAAAAACTGGAAGTTAAACATAAATTACTACAAGATGCAAAGGAAAGATAAATATTGGATCCACCAGATTTAAAATTATATTTTGCTGCCTGTTATTTAACTTGGAGGAGAAAGAGGAGGTTGTTAGGAAATTAGAGTTAGGAGAACATGAACTGAGATTCTATAATGTGAGAAAGTTAAGGTTAATATAGATTTTAAAAATCATTATGTCAGATGGATTATTCTTAGATTATGGAATAAACATAAATGTAGATTGTGCCTGAAAACACTTCTGTTAAAATATATAAACTTCTGTTGAAATAAGAGAATAAGAGAAAGAATGCATAAAATGGGCTAAAATTTTGATTACAGTAAAGGTAAGACAAAAAGACAAAATAGCTGATTGTTCATTTAATGCCCATTCAAAGTTACAACACTGAAAAAAGGGATTTATGACCATTTTTCACACTTACAATCACTGCAGCATCACCATAGTCATGTGTCAAAATTCAGCCATTTGGCAATTTATTCCTAATTATGATGGTTGTAGTGTCCCGGGGCCTAGATTCACTTAACAACCATGTTGCAAACTTAACAACTGTAATGATTCACTTAATAATGGTGGCAAGAAAGGGGCAAAACTCACTTAACAAATCCCTCACTTAGCAACATAAATTTTGGGGCTCAATTGATGTCATAAACTGAGGATTACCTGTCTATAAATGGTCAATGGGAAAATATGTGGCTAAAAGGATCAAAATTTCTATTATGTTCTAACTGTAAGAGAATTTTTAAGAAAATATGTATTGTTAGATGTCGCAAGAAAAATTGTTCAGAATGTATAAAGGTACTTTGAATCTTTGCTGCGTGAACAACATGAAGAGACATTTTATCATGCTTGGTGAACATGTAAAGAACACCACCCCCCTCAAAAAAGGATCCAAATATATAACAGGAATCCAGAAGATTTTAAAGACTAAAACACAATTGAAACCACAAGCCTTCCTTTTGGGATAATGGACAGGCAATGAGAATAATGTTCATGGAACTTTATTTTTATCTATGAAAACTGCAGCAAAATTATTACGTACACAAAAGTAGAAAGGTTCCATGCTACACAATGGAAGAATGGTTGGTCAAGATGATGGACAGTGGCAAGAAAGGGGCAAAACTCACTTAACAAATCCTTCACTTAACAACATAAATTTTGGGGCTCAATTGTTGTCATAAGAGATTAACTTAAATTAGCTTCTTTGATTAGATAAAAGACATGTTAATGAATGAGAAGAACCTTTTATAAACTTTTTGCATGAAACAGAAAAAATGCATTTATGACTTGTGGTTTCAATGATTTTAAAAAATGGATAGCAAAAAGTAAGCTTTTTTGTAATCTTGCAGAAAGAGATAATTTGTAATTGTATTTGCTGCAGAAGTAATCAAAAGCTTCTCCTTTCTATTTCTTTTCATCCTTTTTTTCCTTGGACCGGTTGCTTTCATGGTGTGAAGACAATAACTTGGTCCTCAACACCAATGAGACCAAGGAGTTTTTAGTGGATGATAGAAGGAACATATCAGACATCCAGCCCTTGCTTATCAATGGAGACTGAGTGGAACAAGTGGCCAGTTTTAAGTTTCTGGGTGTTACCNGGCAGATAGGACAGCACTCCAGAGGGTTAATGTCATTGCCCAGAGGATCATTGGTTGCCCTCTCCCCTCTTTGGAAGAGCTTTACAGCTCCCACTGCCTTAAGAAAGTTCAAAACATTCTCAAAGATCCATCTCATCCTGGGCACCCTTTTTTTGAACTATAACCATCTGCCAGATGGTACAGGACAATAAAAACAAGCACAATCAGGCTGAAAAACAGCTTCTATCCCAAGGCAGTCACTCTATTGAATTCTACTGTATTGTGCAATATTAATGCAATGTCAGGGTTTTTCAATTCAATGTATAGAATGTGAAGGATGTGTGTTTGTGTTTATTTTCATAGTCATAATGTCCACTGAAGATGGTATTTAATTTCATTGTACAAGGTGCAATGACTATTAACTAAACTAAACTAAATTCCCTCTCTTTTTCTTTGTTCTCTTCGTTCTGTATTAATTCAGGTTAGTTTTTATGTTCTTTTTAAAACTTTTAATAAAATGTATATGCTATCTGTAAAAGAGTAAACTTAAGGAGCCTGAATTCCTTGGAGACCCCTTTGAGTATCCAACAAGCTCCATGTCACACCTGATCTCATTTCATATTTTAAGATATTTTAATTTTACCAAATGGGAAGCTTAGCAGACTGCAAAGAAAATACCAGCTTCTGGTTGCAAGATTGTTTAAAAATAAAAATGATAGGGGACATAACCCAGTGCTTTATCTGTAATTGGCCTTCCCTGTTAAATCAATGTTTTGTGACAGGCCACACTCACTACAATAGCTGTTTCATAAATGTGCCCATACGTTCACCATTCCAAGAATATCAAGTACTCTTTTTTCATGGGTCAGAGATTGGCAGTTAAGGGACAGAGCAAATTTTTAGTTGCAAACTGCTTGTTATTTCTTAAAGAGAACCAAGCAGTTTGTTCAAATAAATGAGGAATTGGCTTGCCAATATTGATAGTTCTTGGAGGACATTACCAGATATGTCTTCAAGTGCTTTGCCATTGGAATCAGAGAAAGCTGGGACTCGGGACAAGAGCAATACTGTTGGCTGAGCAGTAGGAAGTTCAATTTGCTTCTCGAGTGGACCGAATGTCACATTTGATCCTGCCCAGAGTGTCATGTCCATTCTTTTGAGCCACAACCATATGAATCTGCATATTAAGCCATTAGTGAGCATTATAGCCCATAAACTTTGCATTTATCATGGTTAAAAAAATCTTATTGAGGGTACTCAAGGATAAGCGGCTTGAATCATAGTGAGCTCGTGGATCAATATGAAAGATCTCTGAATGGCAGCACCCACATGAAACAACTTGGAAGGGAAATGTGGAAACAGATTGTGGTACAAAGCAAGGAATAGATTTCCAAATGGCTAATCTCCAGCCACCCACACAAGTTTTGTCTCTCTTTAGCACCTTTCTTGGTTGCTAAGTCTCACATCTAGGATGAAAAAAATAATAATAATTAGGGAGATAAATTGCTGCAGATTATGTACAAAAATTATACACTGGGGTATTGAAAAACAATGAAAGAGAATGTGTGTGTGTTTTATATATATATATATAAATATATAATATATTATATTATATATTATATATTATAATATATATATATATATATTATATAATATAATCACATCTCACAAACAACAACAACAATTATAAGGCTGTGTGGATGTAAGATATGCACAGCAACAAAACACATCAGGATAGACAATGGGTGTAAGCAAATAGTCCAGGACTATTAAGAAGGAGGATGCTGGTGTAAATAAGAGGGTGAAATAAATTGAGTAGAGGGTGGCAGGTCTAAAATTATTCAGTCAGTTCAAAGAAATGGGGGAAACAGTCAGTGTGTGTGTAATGTGTGTGTGTCTGTGTGGTAGCATCAAGAACAACGATGCAAACTTCCACTTTGTGAAGCATCTCAAGAATGCTTAACTGTCCTAACTGTGAGCCACTTCAGACTTGGTTTTCAATCTCCTCATGCTTTGCAGATTCTCAGAAGTTCTTCTTAATTACATTTGGGGTTTCTCATTGTCTAATGTTACTCTAGAAATTTTTTAAACTTACTGTAGATCCCTCTTTCAGTCCTGATAGACCCTCCAAGTATAATTAACCCTCATTTTAAAAAAAGTTTATTGGTGGAGAAAAGCGGGGGGGGGGGAGAGTAAGGGAATGCAGGGAAAAATAAGTTATGAGTAATAGTTCCTCATCCCCCCACTCTGCTTAATTATAATAAATTCAATTAGATTGTCCAGGCTTTATTTGCTTATTCCTCACATTTACATAGCCGCCATCTCACACGCATGAATCTGGGTGGTGTATATTACAAAAGAAAACATAGAAAGCAAACTTTAAAAACATTCTCTAATAAGAACATCAATGTTCTTTTAAAAAGACAAGAAGGGAGTAACTTTGGTGTTACAGACAATATAGCTATCTCAATGTCTCTTCATTTCCCTGAGGTCCTCAGGCCTTCTGAGATAACCACATTTTGAGGAATCTCTAGAACCGTGATGGCGAACCTATGGCAGAAAAACAGGTCTTCCGGAAATACCAGAAGTATCGAAACGGGCCCGTTTTCATCCTCCAGAGGTTTCTCTCGAGCCTCCAGGAGGGCAAAAACGGCCTCCAGAGGCCCTCCTGGGGCTGAAAATGGGCACTTCCGGTATTTCTGGAACACCTGTTTTTTGGCTTCCCGAGACTGCAGTGGGTGAAAACATCCTCAAATGGGCCAAAAATCAGCAGGGAGGCATGCACATGCACAGTGCAGGTAAGGGGGCAGGGGGGGTGTTATGCACACATGCACAGGGGGGTGGGGCGCATTACATTGTGGGTGTGTTATCGTGCACGTGCACACTTTCAGCACACCACAACAAAAAGGTTTGCCATCACTGCTCCAGAAGGCTACCAAGGATGGGGACAGTCTCATCTCAGAGTAGATCATCTTCCACAGGGTAGGTGCCATGACAGAAGAAGCCCATTTACTGGGTCCTTCCAGGTGGAACAGAGTGAAACACTCTGCTCCATTCAGTTGTCCAGACTCCACCCTGCAAGGGATTATGGGGTTGTTAAAAGAAAAAAAAATGATTTACTTAACAACAGTGGCAAGAAAGTGCATAAAATGGGGCAAAATTCACTTAACCAATGTTTCAATTAGCAACAGAAATTTTGGGCTCAACTGTGGATTGTAAGTCAAGCATTATCTGTATGCATAAGGGCCAATGTTTGGATCACAATACATATTTTATGACTTGCTCCCTTCTGCTCCTGTGTACAGCTATATCTTCCATATTTTTTTTTCTAACTAGCTAACCAAGCTAGGAATGTGCTGTCTGTCCAACTGAATCACTTCTATTATTCCTCCAGATTTATTAACTAGGGATAAAGAAAGACTATTATAACCTCAGTTTCCTAGATAAGATATCAGAATCCATGCACCAGGCCATCACACTTTTCCTGATTTAGTCTTCAAACAGCTTTTTTGATATTCAATAAAAGAGCTCTTCAGATATTGTTGATGTCTTGTCTTGTGCATCTGACAGATGTCTACAGTGCCTGAAGTCCTTAGTGATGCTTAGAATATAATTATGCTTGTAGATTCTTCACTATTCCCCATTACTTTGTGTCTACCAAGAAAGTAATGGATTTAAAGAGGCATTTTAATAAAGCCACCTTGAGAGCTCTAGGGACTGTGAGGTGGGGGAGATATAGCAAAACTAAAATATTAATTAATGCCTCAATTTCATGGGTTTTGCTGGGCAAAAACCATCTGGTCCAAGTCATTTGTGGGTATCCATAATGCCTTACAAAGTCTACCTTGAATTCTCATTAAATGAAACAAGAAGCACATTGTTGTTGCATGGTTTTTTTGAGAAGGGTAGAATTGATCTCGTCTAAATAAAATTCTATCGTCAGGTAATGGAAGGAAATGTTTGCTTTTTTACCCATCATACCAATCAAATGAGAGTGGAAGGAAGAGGAGGGGAAAGCAGGAGAGGAGAGGTGAGGAGAGGAGGGAAAGAGGGGAGAGGAGTAGAGAGCAAAGGAGAGGAGAAGAGGAGAGGAGCTCCTGCTTTAATTGCTACACATTTTATTCCTTTTTTAAACCCCTGATGAAATTGAATCTCACTGGAAGATTCTCTTAGTTCTTCTCAGAAAACATGAGATTATGAAAATTCAGAATTCATTGCATCTAATTTGGTTAATTCTAATTTGACTCAAGTAGATTTTGTTTGGTGACAAATTCTTTTATCTGATTCAGTTTCATAAGAATTGAATCTGGTTGCTGGTTTTTGTTTTTTTTTTGTCATTTAAATCCAGGCTTTACAATATATGTCTTTTTCCCGCAGGGCAGCTCTCTGAATAAATATATAGAAACAATAATAAAAGCATATTTAAAACCATATCAAATAGTTAAAAGCACATCAGCATAAAATATGTAAGGGCTTTTGCACTCCCCACTCTTTCTGAAAAGCTCATATGAAGTCTTGTGGAACAAGAACATTTTTATAATTTATAATTATTATATTTATGTATTTGGCTTTCAAGGAAGATTTTAGAACTCAGCACAACCAAAGTTAAGCAGTTCTAAGTTCTATTAATTGTAGTGCTGAGAGACTAAAGTTGTGGTGTTCAAAACAATTCCCTGGGAGTAACCTTCAAGCAGAATGACATTTTCTTCTGAGTAACTGCACAAGATCATGTAGCTGATATTTTACTTTTGCATTGAAATGTGGGAGTGGAATAGTGTCTCCATTTAAAAAATAAATTAAACCCCTGCATTTATTGACTCCCACAGAATTATGAGGGGCTTCTCTTTTTATCATTGTAGTTCATTAAAACAACCACATGTTTTAATTTGATCAAATGAAAACACTCAGGTTCTTCAATCAATAAATACCAATCGGTTCCTTTCTTATTTAGGTGTCCTTAGACATAAGCGATGTGATCGGGTGTAAAAGAAAGGAAGGAAGAAAAAAAAAAGCAAATCCTCAGAACCCTCCATTGCTTTGATCTGAGATGCCAAAAGCCAGCTCAGTGTTATGGTTGAGTAATAAATCCCTTTAAGATGTTTTTTGACTTTGTAATGGAAATGTTAACAGACGTTTCACTGCAGCAGCAGAAGTGGGCAGTGTTAGAATGTGGCACACAGGCAGAGCCATAATTGCTTCTGACTGGCATATCTTCCCGAGTGTTCGTGGCACTGGGCAGGTTTTGATCATGGAAGTTCTTTCACCTGAGACAAATGAGGTCTAATTAGCACAATCTGAAAAATCAGTGCTCATTGGTAATATGATTAATGAGCACTTGATAGCCTGCAAATATCGCAGGAATGGATTGTTTGAGAAGGACTTGGGTAGAAATAACATTTCTTCTCTTGATTTTCTTCGAGGCACGTGAAAATGGATTCATAGAAACTATTTATCCCAGGACAGCAAATATATATTAGGATGTGGGGAGAAAGTACAACTGAGGCAAGGAGACTATTCAGATTTTCTTTTAAAAAATATCTGATTTTAAAGGGTAAAATCAACCTGAAAAGTACATATGTTTGAATGTAGAATGCAGTGTTTGCAAAAATATACATGTTCCAGTAAATGTTGTTCATAGACCAATATGAAGAGAAAGCGTGACTAAGGAGTAAAATAGCTGAATTAAAATGTATTAGGAATTATTCTGCAGGAGCAGACAGAATAATTCTGGACATAGTACCAAATACACTATTCGCCTTGATGGAGAAACACCAATTTCACTTAAAGAGCAAGAATGGATAAGCTTCTAGATCTTAGGATGGAGAGATAAGCACGTAAGGGTGAAATCAAACAAGGCAGATTTCATGGCTGAAAAATGCAGAGTAAAGTCCTGGCTGCAATGGGCCTGAAAGCTTTTGCCTTTGATGTATGAATTTCAACATCAATAGAAATGAATTTTTTTTTTTAAAAAAAGGAATCCCTTCTCACCATAGGTGATATTCAGCAGGTTCTGACCAGTTCTGGAGAACCAGCAGTGGAAATTTTGAGGAGTTCAGAGAACGGGCAAATACCACCTCTGACTGGCCCCTCCCCCATCTATTCTCTGTCTCCCAAGTCCCAGCTTATCGGCTGGGTCTCCTTTTGTTGCCCTGCACAGAAAAATGGAGCTGGAAAGCAGGTTAGTGGGGTGGGGAGAGAATGGGATTTTGTAGTAACCTTCCTCCAGAAGCGAGGAGGGAATGGGATTTTGCTTAACCTTCCCCCAGGAGTAAGGAGGCAATAGAGATTTTACAGTATCCTTCCCCTGCCACACCTACCAAGCCATGCCCACCAAGCCACACCCACAGTACCGGTAGTAAAAAAAAATTTGAATCCCACCACTGCTTCTCACCCCCTATGGGTGGTCTGAGTGTTCCTTAATCATGTGCTCTCTGCCAGAAGCCTGGGAGTTTGAGGATTCTGCATTATATCTTAGCTATTCTTAATAGCTGGATGGAGAGTTCTGATGTTGTTCCTGTGATCTGTTGGAATTGTTGGAGCTACTCTTCCAGATTAGGAATCACAGCCCCAAGTGTTCCTACAGCACTGGGACTTTATTTTCTTCTCTAGTTCCTC
The DNA here is from genome assembly GCA_004320025.1 of Laticauda laticaudata. NCBI lineage: Eukaryota > Metazoa > Chordata > Lepidosauria > Squamata > Elapidae > Laticauda > Laticauda laticaudata. The sequence continues at coordinate 30,907 of BHFT01028714.1, forward strand.
CTTCAGGCTCTGATATTTCTCCAGGCTTCTCATATGTCTTCTTCCTAATGTTGCTGCCACTTGGCACTGCTTTATCTATCACCACAGCTGTCTTCTGCTCCTTGTCTACTACCATGATGTCTGGTTGATTAGCTAGTACCTGCTTGTCTGTCTGGATCTAGAAGCCCCACAAAATCTTAGCCTTCTTATTCTCCAGGCCCTTCTGTGAGATCTTCCACCTTGAGAGGCTCTGACGCATACATTGTGCAGATGTTCTTATACACACCACCAGCAACTTGATTGTATCATTCAGTGCATGCTGTTCCTGCCTACCACTATGTGTTCAGTGTCTCTGAGGCCATGCTGCATAAACTGCACCTTGTGTCCTGTCTAGTGTGGTAGACCCCAGCTTCTATAGATCTGTTGTTTAGTGTCTGTTCTTGTGCTGCTATGATCAATGCTTCAGTGCTGCCTTTTAGTCCAGTCCTTTCCAGCCACTGGTAGGAATTCATTCATTCATCCATCCATCCATTCAATTTCTGTAGTAATCACCTCAGCTAACTGTCAATGGGACATCCCATGCAGGATTTCATCCTGGGATGGGCTGCTATTGGTTCTCACCAGTTCAGGCAAACCGGATGTAAATTTTACATCCGGTTTGCTAAAATTATAACTTCAAAAAAGGCAACTATGATCTTATAATCAACTATCTCTCTTCCCTTGATTGGCAATCTCTATTCGCTGGATGCAATATAATTGAAGACCATTATAACATATTCTTACTAGAAATCAAAAGAACCATCAAACTATATGTACCAATAACAACTCCCAAAACCAGGAAAAACAGATTATCCAAAACAAAAAAGGAAGCTTCAATTCAAAAAGAGATCACTTTGGCAAAAAAACCAAATTTGGTCACATTGCCAACTTCAAAAGCCGATACAAAAATCTATGCCACCGGATAAAAACTGGATGCACTAATTATCATATTAAACAAGAGGAAAATTTTCTACGCACAAATTCCACCCATGCTTTCTACACGGGTGTAGAAAGTCTGTAAGCAACAAACTAAAAGACTCAATCCCACCCCTGAAAAGACCTAATGGCAAAGATTGCAACGATGACACCATCAAAGCAAACCTCTTTAACACTTTCTTTGGCTCAGTATTTGTAAACAGCAAATGGATAAGCGCAGTACTTCCAGTCAAACCACGACAACTACATGATTAATACATATCAAAAATTTTTTCTTAGAAGACATTGTTGAAAAAGCACTGCACAATCTAAAACCAACCTATCTATTCGGACCAGACGGAATAAGTGTGCCTACTTCTTAAAAAAAACTATTACGCTTGCCATAGCAGAAACTTAAGCATCAATCTTTGAAAAAAAATTTTCAGGATAGCTCCTTGCCAAAACTATGGTACAAGCCACAGTCATCCCATCTTCCAAAAGGGAGATCCCAGCCTATCTGAAAATTAAGATCAATCTCTCATGCTGCATCAACCTTGTAGAAGTGGTTTATGTTGGAATATCATGGTTGGGTGGTTTTCCACACACAATTACCTTCAGACTGTCTAATTGAATCCCCTTCCTAAGGTTTTGTAAAGGGCAATTCATTTCTAAACATCCTGGTCTATTTTTTTTTATTTTTCTTATAAGTATCTAACTCATGTATTCAAAACTATGTTTATTCTTATACCTGTATCTTGTAAGCGATTGACAAATCAAATAAATAAATGAATAAAATAAATAAACTGATAGTTTGGCCAACTGGCTGGCACCTCCTGCCTTGCTCTGCCCCTCCCAGGAGTCTCCACGCAGCCCATTTTGTATCCCAGGTAAGTGTAGGGCCCATGCAGAGGCTACGGGAGGGAAAAATGGCCTCCCAGAGGTTTCAGAAGGCCAGAAATGGGCCTGTTTCCAGGTTCCAGAGGACCTCCAGAGCCCAGGGAGGCCATTGCCATGCACTTCCTCTGCTTGGTCTTTTTCCCTTGTCTGTTGCTGCCTCAAGTATTTTCTTACCAGTTCATCTTTGGATGCCATCTTATTGGTGTAGTCCCAATGGATATTCTGGATTTCATCCACAATCATGGCTTTGACACTCACCAGGCTCTGCCTCTTTCTGGTTGGTTTACAGTCTCTGGATCTTGGATTTTGGGCTGGAAACCTCTGTACATTGTGATGAGCTTCCAGGTCTTCACATCAAAAGTTGTCCACCTTCAACCAACTCACTATCCCAGAAAGATTCAGCTCTGACAGGACAGTGGAGAATGGAAGGATTAGTATTCCTGGATATTAGGGATTTGGGATAACCATGACCTGGATGACTGAGAATCTCTACAGACTTTTAGCTATACAATTTGGGATGAACACCCTTTGAATGGTGTGGGTGTAGGAATAGATTTCCAGAGGAAAAAAAATGCAGGCTACAGGAACCAGGAGCATGATTCAGGTGGCCCTGAGGACACAGATAAAACCCCAAGTGCTTCAAGGACCCTCTAAAAGGAGGCAAATGACCAGCTGTTTGCAAGGAATATAAACTCTTCCATTCCCCACTATCCTGTCAGAGCTGAAGAAGCTTCATGAATGAGAAGTGAAACATCTTCAAAGAAAAAACAAAAAAGTCCGGTTGCCTCCTGAAAAAAAGCAGCTTTGGGAAGACATATTTTTATTCTTAGAAGAAAAATGAAGCAGTTGCTGTTGATTTCAGTACTCTGGCCACTTCACAATACCCCCCCTTGCTTTTTCCCCAGATGTATGAACTTTGGAATCCAACAGTGTTCGGTGGACATGCTACAGCTGTTAAGGACCTGTGTGTCAACTTTATTTGCTAAAGTATGTGATGATCATTATGGTCTCAGGCTTGGAGCATCAAAACAGAATGGACATACATACTTAATGATTTTACTCTCCAACATTTACAATCAGCAAGAACAATTGGGTGTCACTGGAGACACGTCGAAGCAGCCTTGGCAAGCCATTGGCATGGTACCCAGCATCGACTATACGTGGCAGCATGCATTCAAAGTAAAAAATTAATTTACAAATGGGTTTCAAGGTACCCAGCAGATGGGAGAATAGCAAAGTTTCAGGCAATCACCCTCCTCTTTTAACCCTTGAGATGACAAAACTCAGACAAGCCATAAAAGATAATTGCAGCCTCTTGGATCAGATCTATTTAAAAGATAACCAGAGAAGGAAGGAGGAAAAAACCTGCTTGCTTTAAAAGTGAAACACCTGTAGTTTTACTGCTAGCTAAGAAATATTGGCAGGAGACAAGAAGTGCATCAGGAAACATCAAAATGGTTTCCGCTGATATACATCTAGAGGAAAAGAGGGGCCAGTGAAACTTTGCAGATTTAGAAGACAGCCTCTCTCAGGCTTTACTTTACTGGCTGTGCACCGGTTGAGCTCTCAGTAGTTGAGATCTACTGTATTCTTGATCCCATTCATTCTTTTCTTTTCATCTGCCTAGGCAAAGCCTGGTGTAGTACAGGTAGTATGTATGACCACAATAGAGTCCAGAATGTATGTGGCAAAATGAGAAATTTGATAAGTGAGTTTTGCTCCATTTTGCGATTTTTTCCTGCCACGTTTGTTAAGTGAATCGCTGCCGGTTTTAAATTAGTAGCATGTGTCAACTAAAAAGATACTCCTTTGGTCTTTGTAGCTGCCAGCAGAAAGGGAGTGAGGGAAACAACGCATTCCTCAAGTGCCCAGATAATCGCCCTGGCAGCCCAAAGTTGTTGGCATGCAAGAATATTACTGGAGAGCATGATCGATTACTCTTGGCTATTGATGTGTCCCATTGGAGAATATACATCCAGGGGATGAGGGGAAGACCAGGGTCAAGGGGGAAATGTAGTAACCGCTGCATCCAGCTAACGCCAACATGGCCATTTCCAATAATTTTTTTTTTTTTCTCAGACAGATGCAGCTAGAGGCTTATGATTTGAATGGGGGTGGATTTGTTGGAGCTCTGACAGGATGGTTGTTAATGGAATCTGGCTTCCCCATGTAAGCTTGTCAGAAGGTTGCAAAATATGATACTCATGACCTCAGGACACTGCAATGGTCACAAATATGAACCAGTCGTCAAGCATCTGAATGTAAGTCACAAGACTATGGGGATGCTGCAATGGTCATAAGGGTGAAATTTTGGCCATAATTCACTTTTTTCAGGTGCTGTTGTAACTTCAAACAGTCAGTAAATGTACTGTTGTAAGTCAAGGCCTACCTGCCTATATGAGAAAATGTCATTTAGTCAGTCACAAGTCCAAATCTCATTTTGAATGATGCTTTGCTTATTTAAACTAAGATTAATTTGTTCACTTGCCCAAATGCTCCTTTTACAAAACCACCAAGTCACTCAGTCCATCTTTTTCCACATTGGATTATTCCCTTTTATGAAGACTAAGAATTTATAGTTCATTTGGCACTTTTGTTGTTGGCAGCAATTCAAAGGAGAGAAAGGTGGATGCTTATCTCAAGGGACTGTTTGGGACTCTTTACAGGCTAGGAATGAACATAATTCCCAGCGTTGAAATAAAACAAGAGTTGTTTTAACTAAGCATGTGCTTAGTTACGGTCTCAGAAGCCTTGGTCAGAACATAACTTTTCAAACTCAGTGAGTACCCAAAAACAGATCAAGAAGGAATGCTTTAGAGCCTGAAACTGCACTGACAAAAAATTGTTGTATTGATATATTGGAAAACTGACAAGGGGGTGAAAGGACTTCATCTCCCATCATGCCTTGCTCTTTATGCGGAAGTTGACATCATATGCTGATGTTCTTTTAGAGATTTTGTAAGAGTTTTCTAATAAGTAGATTGATGATTATGTACCATTAAGTCATTGCAGACACTTAATAACCACAAATACTGACCATCTCCAGCTATTATTCTTATGAAATGGGAATCTTCTGTCTCTTCATGATGGAATTTTGGCTCCCTTTCAATTCAACACACTAAGAAATCAGACATGCCAAGTCAATACTATGAACCCAGAACTCAGATCTTACTGTGCCCATGTTTTTACTATTTATTTATATTTATCTAAAATTTATAACTATGCTTCATTCACGAGGAATCCCAACATGTATTCAATAAAGTTTGTTTTATTTTTTTTTTAAAAAAAGGAATCCCAAGATGTGTTCATAGCTTTGTACAAGAATAGTAAATGAACAATGATAAAATAGTTCTCAGTATTCAACAATTTATTTAGTGACTGTTCAAAGTTACAACTGAAAAAAGTGACTCTCCTCAGCCATCTGTGCCTGCTGCCAGCTAACCACAACAGTTCCCAACTTAACAACTACAGTGATTCACTGTGGCAAGCAAGATCATAAAATGGGGGCAAAGCTCACTTAACAACTGTCTCGCTTAGCAATAAGGAGGGCTCAATTGTTGTTGTAAATCGGGATTACCTGTATCTTAATGTTAAAGGTAGGTTGTCCCAATGGGAAGGAGTCACTGTTTCTGGATTCCCTCCAGAAGGTGGGTTCACCATCTACTTTCTCAATCAGCACTGAGGGCAGGCAAAATCTAACTTAAGTCAGACAGTCCAAAAATAATGAAGATCTCAACCATAAATGGTAACAGCCAGCATTTTGAACTGGCTGTTACCATTTATGGGCAACCTGCAAAATCAGTGAAATCCTGACATAGAGGTGTTCATCATTCAGTGAGTAGAGAGGAGCTTTCTGAAATGGTTTGTCTTGTTAATAGCCTTCAAGGGTTGCTCATGTACAGCAAATTGCAGTAGTCTCAGTGTGAGATAATGAGGAGCTGTTCCCAAAGTCTCCTGATTTGCAAAAGGACACAAATCCCTGATGCACCAGCTAAAGCTGAGCCAAGACTGTCCTGGCCCTCACCTTTGATAGCCAGGACAGAACGCCAGCTGTTCAAATGGAGAAAGATTGCAGGCAAAAGATGAAGGGAATGGCAAGGGATGAGATGATTAGATAGTGTCAATAAATATGAATTTGGGTAAACTCTGGGAGACAGTGGAGGACATGGGGGCCTGGTGTACTCTGGTCCATGGGGTCCAGAAGAGTAGGACACAACTTAGCAACTGAACAATAAACAACAAATTCAAATGGAGCCCTTTGTTTATAGACCTTTGATAATAATGCCATTATATCCATTGCTAAAAATTTAAAAAGATGTGGAAGCAGAGGTTTTCTGAACATAGAGTAGCTAATTTCTTTGTGGAATTAAAGTCTGAATCTCTTCTGAATAAGGCACTTTTTTTAAAAAAGATGTTGAAACTCTAGAAAGAGTGCAGAGATGAGCAACCAGGATGATTAGGAGACTGGAACTAAAATATATGAAGAACAGTTACTGGAACTAGGCTTGGCTAGTCTAGTGAAAAGAAGGACCAGGGGAGACATGATAGCAGTCTTCCAATATTTGAGGGGCTGCCACAGGGAGGAAGGGGTCAAGCTATTTTCTAAAGCACCTGTAGGCCAGACAGGGAATAATGGATGGAAACTGAATAAGGAGAAGTTCAACCTGGAAATAAGGAGAAATTTTCTGACATTGAGACCAATCAACCAATGGAATAGCTTGCCTTCAGAAGTTGTGGGAGCTTCATTACTAGAGGCTTTCAAGAAGAGATAGGACTGCCATTTGTCAGAAATGGTGTAAGGTCCCCTGCTTGGACTAGATAACCTACAAGGTCCCTTCCAACTCTCTTAATCTGTAATCTGAATGTAGGTGTCCCAGGAGAATGTTGCAGGATCCAATCAAGGCTGGTCACTGGGACCATGGGTTTTGTCTTCCAAGCTCTTGGACTCATGCTGGAGCCCATCTTCATGGACTTTCTCTCTAGCTCGGAAACTTTGAAGCCAAAACCTCTGATCCCAGTGATTGATCGAGATTGGATCCTGAATCTCTTCTGTTGCGTTCAACCTTTCAGACCTTGGATAAGACTTCCATCAGACCTCCTGCTGAGTCAGAGATGAAAATACCTTAACCCAAACAAATGGTCTCCCGTTTGTGCATTTGCCTTCCCCATCTATTTTTCCTAATTAAAAAAAACAATGTCTGTTTCCTAGGAGCTCAGTCACTGAGCTTCTGTGTTGATAGAGAGCCGTCTGTGCCTTTGATACCTTAAGCTCAAGCATCTCTTCTGCTCTAAAAAGCAATTGAGCAAGAAGAGCAGTCACAAGAGTGATCCACTAACAAATGCAGGAGGCTAACAGACTATCTCTTTACTACATGCATCTGTTTCCACTGACTTATTTAATAAGAGATGCATCTTTCCTCTATTGTTTTGGTTAAAAGGGGATGCTTCATAGACGTTCTGACACATGTAAATGCTGCATGATTGCCAAGGTATAACCCAACCAGTTAATCCACCAAAATCCTTGTAAATCGTCCAAAGAAGCTGAGTGATGAATGTTGTCTGGCCTTGAAATATTTCCACTTCCAAGAGAGTCTAGTTCAGTTTTTTTTACCTGTGAGGACGTTCAGGTATGCTAGTTGGGAAATTTGAAGAATGGTAGTCTCAATGTATTTAATGGGTGCCAAGTTCAAGGAGGCTGAACTAGATCATCACAAACTTGAGCATCCCTTTTGGTTTTGTGTAATTACATGGGGGGGTGTTGTCCGTCCCCCTCCCCATGGAATTACACTGCACAGATTTTTATGAGGAAATCTATTTCAATCAAATATATGAGGCTCTGCATGTTTTCTTTTTATAACCTATGATGAAATCATGCTCAAGAGAATGCCAGCATGGTTAATCAACAGTCAAGAAAGCTATTGAAGTAAGAAATACTTCCTTCTGCAAAGACTTGCCCAAATGAGAACAATAAGAAATACCAACTTTAATCAAAGAAATATAAATGGACAATAGGAAGACCAAAGGGAAAAAAAAGGGGGGGGATATTAGGAGATTCAGCAGTGCAAATGAGTTTAAAGATTTATTGCAAGCTTAAACTCTACAAGAATCTGACCAATTAACAGTCAAGAAAAATAAGTGGTAGATAAGAAAGGCAATCAAAGGTGGGTTGGACTTAGATCTCTTGCAAGTATGCAAGATTTTCAAAAGACCTTCAAACTCAGCCTGGTCATCTCCTACAATCTGTTACTAAAAACATTAAGACTAATATTTAGGGAGCAAAATGGGCAGCACAGGAGTGAAGAGGATAGAGCAATTCCCATTGGGGAAAAAAAAAACAATTTTGGGAAGCTTCGGAAAATAAAGAAGCAACTGAGGTCATAATAAAAAGTTATTCAACTTCTCATGGGATGGGGAAAGTGAACAGATTTCTCCGTTATCCCTGAAGTTGAATCATGGGAATTTCAGGAGAGATAAAAGGACATCATTCTTTCCATCTCACTCTCAGTTAAACTTAAGGAATTTGCTACTCAAAGATGGCATTAAAGACTGCATGTATTTAAAAGGAGATCACATACATTCATGGAAAACAAAATTATTATTAGTTACTCATCACTCATCTGCCTTCTCTGTTTGATTAGGTGGGCTGGGTTGTAACTGGGATAAGACAGTTCCTCAAATATCTTGGTCCCATGCCATGAAGGGTTTTGTCGATAATAACCAACACCTTGAATTGGACCCAAAAACAAACCAACATCCAATGCAGCTCAGGCATCAGAAGTGTTGTATGCGCCACCCTAGGGATGCCAAAGCTGCTTATGTCACTGGGTTCTACACCAATTGCAACTTCCAAATATCCTTCTCTGTCTACCCAAATACTCTGTGTAGAGTGCAGAGTGCAACCATGAAGGTCCCAGCCAGCTCATCAGGAAGGATCAGAATGGAGATTTTTTTCTCTCATTGATTCAGAACATATAATAAATAGAAGAAGCAACTCCTTTTGAAGGAAAGGATGACAAGAACCCCATCAGGGGGAAAAAGTTTCACTGTTTGGCTGAACACTGAGATTTTGTGCAAGTGCGGTTTTCTCAAGGAAACAAGATGTTTGTTTATATCTTCTAGACATATCCTTGAAACCCAAGTAAATCCATTCTTCTATGAAGTAGGATCCCATCAAGGCTTGACAACGGCAGCTAAATAGGATGCTTAAAATTGGAAAGTGACCTATTTATTATTAATTATCCTAATTGCAATTTAAAACAAAAGACATGCAAGAATAGCAGAAGTCATTTGTTTTAGAAACAGTTCTCTGCAAGTTCAAATTGAAACTGTCTCTTTGGCCTCCTGCTTCTTTGCCTATCCTACAGAATTTATGGCTCAGCAGGGATTCTTAGTTATGGACTGAATTATGGTGCACAAAGAGGATTGTAAACTGAGGAAAATGATGTAAGCCATTGTATGGTTTTAAGGTTTGCATGGTGGGGTGGGACTTTTTCACTTCTCAAGCTCCCCCAAAAATCCACATTTCTAATCCGAAAGAGAGAGAAAAAAGACATCTGGGATGCTTGGGAAATGAAATCTGGATCAAAGACATGGGAAAAAAATGAATGCAATGATGAGAGCAACAACAGCTGATGAATGGGAAATATTCTTGTGCTGGGATTCCCACCTGGGCAGGGAACATTTGCTGCTTCATTTCCTCCTCAGAAGTGTTGGAGAAGGTACACACACAACCATCAGCTGAAAGGCTGAAGAACGCCAGAATCCTCCTGAAAGCCTCAGTGAATTCTGAATGGAAGAAGCATTGGGAGGAGGAGGGGGGAGAGAACAGGATGTGTTTTAATCCTCTCATAACTCATCAAGCATGCTTCCTCCAAGTCATTCCCCAGACACACAGCTTTTCCAGAAGGAGTTTATCTGTCCATGAGTTAAATATTTTCAGACATGTTCAGAAAGAAAATAGAGAAGGCTGAGCTTGGAAAAGTGGCATTCTCTTGCACAAGATGTTTATGCAACAGGGATTGTGACAGAGGAAAATGCTCTGGGGGGCTTTTACAGGCTGCTGTAATGTCATTCCTTAGGCTGCAGATGAAATATAAGGCCCATGTGTAACCCACAAGGCAAGGATTTATTTATTTTTTCTGATGGCAAAGTTAGTGGAAAGTGGAGTTCTGTTTTAATCCTATACTTTCAGAACTCTTAGGGAGAAGAGCTGTCTCAGAAACTGGTTTGCTTCTCACAGTGCCAAATATATCAGGGCTTAACCTGATTCTGGGCCTTTGCCATATTAGACAGTCCTACAACTCTGCAGATTGGTTATAATGAGGTGATTACATGCTGATTATTTTCTTGGTGATTTTGCCCCATTGTGATAAAGCAGGTGATAATCAGGAGTGGGATTCATCCAGTTTGGACTGGTTCGGTCAAACCGGTAGTTCTGGTGATTAATTGGCCCTTCCCACCCACCCCTGCCCTAGTCTGTCCTATATTTCCATGTTTTGCAGCCCAGCTGATTCATGTGGCACAGCGGATTGTCACGCCCCAGCTGTTTTACTCACCGGGGCAGCAGAAGAAGGTAAGCATTAGAGCTGAAAATGGGCGGTTTTCAAACGCTGTGCACACACTCACCAAACCAGTTTTTAAACCAGTTGAATCCCATCATTGGTTAATGCCCTAGTTCTAGAACATGCAATGAATCTAGAACATAACTGAGGACCTACTTTAGGCATATGTCATTACCATGAAGAAGCATGATGATCCTGATTGCACAGGAGACCAATCTCACAATGCAGGGCAATGAATTCTATCCCAGAAACACTTTATCTTCTTTGAAGGTAAAAATAATCCTCAGAATTATGCCTGTGAGAGGAAACAAGAGGCTCAGACTTGAGCAATAATAATAATAGAATAATAATAGAATAACAGAGTTGGATGGGACCTTGGTGGTCTTCTAGTCCAGTGGTTGCCAGCTGGTGGGGTCCATGAGAAAATTGTGGTGGTCCGCAGAGAAATGTCCCCCCCCCAAAGCAATTAATCTAGGCTGCACAGAAACACAAGGCTGCACCGCCCACATGCCTGCCCAGCTCTGGCACCCACCTTTTGGCCAAGCACAAACCTTACCTTGAGTAGAGCCAAGTGAACTGGAACTGGAAGGTAAGACCAATGGTGGGGGAGGGAAATCCACCCTGGGGTGGCTTGCTGACGTTGGTGGGAAAGTCGGTCTCATATTCCAGAGCTGCAGTAGTCACAAGACTGGCCCTTTGGTCATCCTAGAGCAGCTGCTCCTCCACCCGGGTGCACCAACCTGCCATGGATTGGAGGAACTGCTCCAGAATGACCAAAGGGCCAATCTTCTGACTACTGCAGCTCTGGAATATGAAACCGACTTCCCCACCAACGTCAGCAAGCCACCGTCAGTCAAAATTCATATTAGTGGTCCATGGGATTTAAAATTATGAGTTTGGTGGTCCCTGAGGTCCAAAAGGTTGGCGACCCCTGTTCTAGTCCAACCTCCTTCTCAATACCATTTCAGACAAATGGTTGTTCAATCTCTTCTCAAAAACCTCCAGTGTTAGAACACCTACAACTTCTGAAGGCAAGCTGTTCCACTGATGAATTGTTCTGACTCTCAGAAAATTTTTTCTTAATTTTAGGTTTCTTCTCTCCTTGATTAATTTCCATCCATTGCTTCTTGGCCTGCCTTCAGGTACTTTGGAGAATAGGTGGACCCCTTATTCTTTGTGGCAGCCCCTGAGATATTGAAACATACTATCATGCCACCTCCAGTCCTTCTTTTCATTAAACTAGACACAGACAATTCCTGCAACCATGCTTGTATGTTTTAGCCTCCAGTCTCCTAATCATTTTGTTGCTCTATCTCTGTGCTCTTTCGAAAAACTCAACATCTTTTTTATATCGTAATTACCAAAACTGGATGCAATGTTCAAAGTGTGGCCATATCAAGGCATTATAAAGTAATATTAGCACTTCACTTGAACATATGAATGTATTCAGGATGCACATATTCAGCTGATTGGTCCGTTATGAAGTAAAAGCATTTTATACATATAATGTTCTGGAAGTGAGCTGATTCACTAGTTCTCAGAGCTTCTTGTTATCAGAGCTAATGAGATTTGTTAGATAAAGATCTGAGAGGTGAACATAAAAGGCTTATAAGGGTGTCATTAGTGGATACTTGGAGAATTCTGCACTACAACCCAAAGATCTTTTGGTTCCCTTACTTCTTACCCTTTCTATTCATACAGGAGTGGCAAAGCTTGCTAGTGACTTTGGTGAGAACCAACTTATTTTCTTTTCCTTTTAGAACTGCTTCTTCCTTAGTAGACCCCATGCCTTTCCTTTGTTTTCCCAGATGTTTGCACACCTGGATTCCTTCGCTTCCTCCTTCCTACCCATCTCCTTTGATGCAGACCCTTTTTCTTTTCTTTTTCTCCCTTCACTCTGCTTGTGCAATAATCAAGAGGAAAGGGTATAGGTTGTCCTTTTGCTTCTATATTCCTCTGCAGGTCCTTGGAAAGCTTAAAGCAAGGAAAGGAAGCTTTGTGTTACTGTGGACAGAAAGTGGGAAAGTGATGAGGGCCCATAATAGGGACGACTTGCCACAATCAACTTGCTGTGCCCAACTTACCATGGCCAATTCATCGCAGCCAACTCGCTGTGGGACAATTCCCCATGGTCAACTCACCTGGGATAATGTAACAATTCTATTCAATTACTTAAAATAAATGAAAAATATTTAAATTTTTGCCATTCACATTTTATTCTGTTCCTTCTCTTATATTCTTTCTTTAATATTTCTATTCCATCATTTTTTTGATATTAATGTAACTCTTGTCCCACAGCAAGTTGTCCCACAGTGAGATGACTGTAGCAAGTTGTTCTGCAGCAAGTTGGCCATGGCGAGTTGGCTGTGGCAAGTTAGGTGTGGTGAATTGGCTATGGTGAGTTGGCCATGGCGAATTGTCATAAACCCAACAGCAATGGCCTAAGCCAAGGGTCTTCAAACTTGGCAAGTTTAAGACTTGTTGACTTCAACTCTCAGAACTCCTGAGCTAACATGACTTGTGAAGTCCACAAGTCTTAAAACTGAAGTTGAAGACCCCTGGCCTAAACAGAAAAGGCTGATCTTATGTCTTCTATACCACTTCACACTGCTTTATAGCCCTATCTAAGCAGTTTACAGAGTCAGCATATTGCCCACTACAATCTGGCTCCTTGTTTTACCAAACTCAGAAAGTTGGAAGGCTAAGTCAACCTTGAACCTGGTGAGATTCGAACTGCCAAATTGTAGGCAGCCAGCAGGTAGCAGAAGTAGTCTGTATTACTGCATTCTAACCACTGTGCTACTATGACTCATCTGCTCTTAGTCTTAAAAGTAGATTGCAAATTATGAAGGTAGATTGTAATGAGACCATTCTTAACTGTTCTCTACTCATGGTGGATGGAGAGGAAGTCACCACAATTTTAATCTTCTCGAGTAGGGAACAATTCCTGCTTGTGGTGCATTTTTTGAAAGAAAAGCTAGGATAACATAATATATGAAAAAAATATTTCCCCCTCCCCTTTAAGTTACTAAAATGAGATCAGTAACAAGGTTCATAGGTACAGTTCTTCCATGGAACTGTTGTTTTGTAAAAATGCTTGCTCCATGAAGAATCCACAGAAGCACAGGACTAACTGAAGCTCCCATTAACACAATCTTAAGAGCACTGGCTTTTGTAAGATTAATGAGCAAGAGACCATATTAAATTTACTTTCAAATTACATTAATTTATCCTTAGTTTCACTGATGAGAACCAAGGGAAACTTAGAGATATGCTTTGGAATACAAAGGTTCTTGGGTTCTTATTTTGGACTGATAATATTCCTTATGAAATAAAAAATATTGTCGAGTAAGTGATAGTATTAGCAATAGAAATAGCATTTAGACTTGAGTACTGTTTTACAATGTTTTACAGCCTTCTTTAAGCAGCATACAGAGTTAGCATATTACCTCCAACAATTTGAATCCTCATTTTACTCACCTCGGAAGGATGGAAGGCTCAAACTTGAGCCTGGTGAGATTTGAACTGCCAAATTGCAGGCAGACGGTATTCAGCAGAAGTAACCTGTCATGCCCCTGGTGGAAACTGATTCTGAAGGAGAGGAGGAAGAGCCGACAGGAAGTGGAAGTGTGGCTTCGGAGGTTGTGGAGGAGGCTGGGGAAGGGCAGAGGCCAGCTAGGCAGTCAGAGGAGGACCCAGGTGTTGAGGTAATTCCCTGTTAGGAGAATGAGCGCATACAGGGAGACATATAGAGAGTAGTGTTGGAATAATACACACACAGTACACAGATACACTGCACAGTAAATGTAGGTTTTTACTGTCAGAAAGGTTTAAGCAAAGTCCAAACACAGTCCAAAGTCATTCACAAGTTAAATCAGTCAGTTTTCAATCCAGGGATAATCCAAATATCAAATTCCAGTGTCAAAAACAGTTCAGTACCAGACTTACATTGAATCCAGTAATATCAGTCAATTAGGAAAAATGGAGCAACAGCAATACTTTCCAACAGAAGGAAACAAAGATACATTCTCTTCTGAGACTCAGACTAAAACTAAAACAATCCAGGTTTCTGGCTCCATCTTAAGGCCATTTGAGAAACCACACCCAATTGCATGCTCTTGCATTCCCTTAAAGAGATAGTACTAAAATGATTATCCTGGTTTATATATTTCTAACCCAAATACCTGTTAGGAGACTCATATTCCAAACACCAGACCCATCCCCTCGCCATCCTAGGGCACGCAGGGAGGAGAGGATAAGGGAGAGATGTGCTCCACTGGAGAGGAGAGGACCTTGATCCTCTTCATGGGCTAGAGCTGTGACAACTTGATAAGAGGATGGACATGCGTATGGGCAAGTGCTGGAAACAAAGTTTGGAAATATCTCTAGTTTATTGTTTCTCTCTGAGTTTTGCATCCTTCCCAGTGTATGTTCTGATATATGTGGATGTCTTCCAGCTCTTATCTTGCCTGGTTTGTGTTGTTTTTTTGCTTTTTATAATTTAAGGGGCATTTCCTCCTTCTTGTAATTGCTTGTGTGGGAGGTTTTTTTGGTCTCCAGTCAAGAATATTTGGAGCTTGGAAGCAAAGTGAAGGAATAAAAGGGGGTTCGCCTGCTTTTTGTGACTGTGTTTATTATGTATCCCACCCTGGGTCATCACACAACCTACAGTACTGCACTTTAATCACTATATAAAAATTCTGTAAGTAAATAGATTTGCTGTTGTAACCAGTAGTCATAATAGCAAAGCATAAAATCAAGAAAAAGAATAGAAAATTATTTTAAAAGTTCTAGCTTTAAGACTGTTAGATCAAGATAAAATAAAGGCTACAATAAAAAGTTAAAATCTCTTTCTAAGTTTCAAACAACAAAGCAAAAATAGCAGCCTGACTACTCATAGCTGTAAACTCATCAGCAGGAAGATAACTCAAATGATATAAGACCTGAGCGTTAATTTGGTCCTGATGTCAACATAAATGGGGCAGTGGAAGACATAGTGAAGTAACATCCACCACTTCAAGAATATAGATGCTGTTCGACATCCCTCTTCAAAGATTTGCTGAATACATGATCTACAAGTGAAGGGATGTTAAAATATGAGTAATATTAACCAGATATCAGAAGAGGCTTCTGTGTTTTTATAGTAATGATGATGAGAACTCTATGGATATGTTTATATCCATGAAGTCCTTAGGACTTAAGTCCAACCTGTAGGCAATTTTTATTTATTTCTTTTCCTCTCACACCTCCAATGTTTTTATCCTGACTCTTTCCCGTAGACCTGTCTTTTCTGATAGAAACTCTGAAGTCATTTTAAAAATTCCAATTTATCAAATAATTCAGCGCAGCTTGTAAAATGTTCCCTCTCTTTTGGCCAGTGTTATTAATGATGTGCCACTCCAGATATGATGCTAGCAATCAGGACTACTCCATTCTTTTAAAGATTATGTCACACTCTCAGTCTTCTCAGCCCTCCTTTCCTGTTTTTTCCCCTTTCCATTTCAAATGTGGTTCACCAAGTTCATCTTGGTGTTCAAATTTAAAATAAATTAGGAAATGTGTAGGCAGATCCTCCAGGGTAATTACAGTCTTGATGTCCAACCCTTCACCTTTTCCTCTCCCCCGCCCCCTTGTTGACTTTCATCTTGTCTAATTTTAGGAATAAAGGTAATATTTTTCACTCTCCCTTGCTCAAAGTGAGAACTCTCAGGAGGCATGGAAGAGACACATCCCACCCACTCAAGCAAGAATTCCAGGACACTTTTCTGATATTGGACCTGCTGTTAACTATTTTTTCAAACTTAATGATGCCATTTGTAATGTTTATTTAAGCTGTCATTTAAAAACAAAATACAATTTTGAAAAAGCTGCTAAGGTTCTATTTTCACAGCCTAAGAAGGTGACTTCCATACTGTTGTACAACAAGTCCAGGATGATATGTGACTTGAGCCTGCCTCAAAAGTATCTTTATGATTAATTGGCATTTATGTATATGTGGAATGGAAGGAAGTCTATATGTGGAATGGAAGGAAGCCAATTTATGTATTACATTTGAGTGAAACAGATTTCTATTTTATTTAGGCTTGATCAGACATCACCTCAAAGTTGTGTCTAATTCATTCTCATTTTTCTCTCAGTCTTCTCTTCCTATCTTCATTATATCATATTATGGCAGAAAAATAGCATAAGGCTCCCAATAAAGGATAATATTTGTAGCTCAGTGTTGAACTATGGAGTTCTTGGTGCTTCCTGAGCTTTCTTGTTTGCTTGCAGATGTTTCATTATCCAACTAGTTCACCTCATCAAGCCAAATCCAAAACACTAGGGAACTCTTGGAAATTTTCCATTCACACAAATCAGCCATCAATAGACACATAGAGATAAACCCCATTTAACACCTTTCAAAAGTGACAATATAAAACCTAGGAAGGAAACAAAAAGACTTAGAACTGTTGGGAAACACCCAGTCAGATGATCAAGTATGGAACTAGCCTCAAGTCTTTGTGCAGTTTTCTTAAGCTTCATAGAACTTTATCTAGGGGTGGGATTCAAAATTTTTAACAACTGGTTCTGTGGGCATGGCTTAAATGGTGGGCATGGCTTGGTGGTCATGTGACTGGGTGTACATGGATTGGTGGTCATGTTATTGGCTAGGTGTGGCCAATTCAAAATCACTTACATCGAGGCATGCATCTCCTCCCCTGGCCTCTCATGACTGTGGGGATGCTGCAACAGTCGTATGTGTGAAAAATGGCCATAAATCACTTTTTCAGTGTCATTGTAACTTTGAATAGTCACTCCACACAAACAAAGTACCAGCAAAGGAGGGGAAAAAAACTCCAGAGAAATTCCTGAGACAGGAAGTTTACTCCCGCCAAGAATGTAATAAGGGTTAATGGAGAGGCAGTTCCTGTAAGCAACACCAGAATGTTTCCTTCCTGCTTTCCTTACAGGATTAGGCCAGTAATTTCTTCGAACATCCGGTTCTCCGAACTGCTTAGAATGTTAACAACCGGTTCTAGCAAATAGGTGTGAACTGGTAGAATCCCACCCCTGGCTTTATCCATCTGTTTCCAGTCTGAAGCTGGCAATCTTGGAGATTTCTGTATAATAGACAAAATGTAATAAAATAGCATTGAATTCTACATGGGTGGGTCAAGTTGCTTGTGCCTGACAAGAACACAATGTGTCCAGCAGCCAACATTTAGATAAGCAGGGATTAATACAAGACAAATGAGTAACCAAAAAGCAATACTCTAATCAAGGAACGGAGCAGCCTCCAAATCCAATAAATAAATAAATCTAAACTTGCAGTTCCCAAACTGAGCACTAGGGTGCCCCAATTCTGGTTTATGGACACCATGAAATACTTATTCAGACATTAAAGGATACTTTTCACTGAGCGTGTTTAGAAACATTGTTTTAAGCCCATGTCACACTGCCCAACGGATGCAAAAAGGACACAGCGGACGAGCAAAATGTTCCATCCATTGTTATCGCCTCTCAAAAGGGGCAAACATTTGCTAACGGAGCGGATAACACAGATGAGGGGAGGATGCAGGGCGGATGGAAAACGGCTATGCGGAACGGAAACCCTAGCGGATGGAAACAGATGCACATCCGCAGGGCTCCGGGGGTCTCAGCAAAGCGGATACGCGGAACGGATACAGCGGATGCAGAGCGGACGCTGAGTGGATGAAGCGGGATGCACAGCGGGAAGCCTACCGGATCCACAGCGGGATGCCGAGCGTAATGTGAATGCGGGGGATGTATTGCATAAGCCACGTGGATTATAAAAGGAAGCAGCTCACACGCCAGCATTCCGAGGAAAACTGCTGCTGGACACTTCGAGTTCCTTGCCTGCCCTGCCTTGCATGCCTGCCTGCCAGCCTGCTGCCAGCCTACCTTCAGCCCAGCCTTGGTTGCCTGCCTGCCTTCCTGCCAGGCTTCCTTGCCAGCCTTCCTACCAGGCTTCCTGCCAGCCTACCTGCCAGGGCTTCCTGTCAGCTTCCTTGCCAGCCTCCTGCCGGCCACCTCCAGGCTTCCTGCCAGAGTTCCTGCCAGCCTACCCTGCCAGGCTTCGGCCAGCCTACACTGTGCCAGGCTTCCTGCCAGCCTTCGTGCCTGCCTGCCAGCCTTCGTTGCCTGGCTTCCTGACAGCCTTCATGCCAGTCCTTCCTGCCAGCCTTGGTGCCGGCCAGCCTCCCTGCCAGCAGCAAACCCCACAAACATGGGGAGGAAGCGAAAGCCTCAGCAACCTGCCGCCATCCCTGGCAAGAGGACAGGCCAACCTCCCGCCCCCGCCCCTGACTCGCCTTCTGCTGGGGCTTCTGCTGAAGCTGCTCCTGGCGGTGGTGCTTCTGCTGGTGCTGGCGGCTCTGCTGGTGCTTACTCTGTGAAGCTGCTCCATTGTTCTGCTCCGGTCCTCGCTGGTCCTGCTCAGTGCTCCTGGACTTGCTATCCTGCTCGTGCTCCTGTCCTTGCTCGTCCTGCTCATCCTGCTCGTGCTCCTGGACTTGCTGGCGCTGCTGTTGCTTACTCTGCTGCTGCTGATCCTGTTGCGCTGATGATGATGATGATGATCCTGCTGCTTGCTGCTGATCCTGCTGCTGCTGCTGCTGGATGATGATGATGATATTATGATCCTGCTTGTGAGGAGGATATGATGATGATGATGATGATAATGATCCTGCTGGTGGTGGTGGTGTGCAGGAGCAGCCCCTACACCTGGAGCCGCTCGATGAGGCCCATTGGTCCTGCCAAAGGGAGGCAGAGGCGCATGCGGTGGGCATGGAGAGGAGAGCAATACTTCATTGAGAGGAACAGGAATGAGGTGCTGGAGTGGCTGAGAGAGAATTACTATAGGTGGGGAAGGGATACTGGCTGTACAGGGACACCAACGGAAGCAGGCTGCTTGGAGAGAGAGGGCAGAGAGTTATGGTCACACTTAGAGGTCGCTCCTCAGCTGGTGAAAGCACATGCACACCTGGTACGGAAACTGCACCTGAAGAAATCTGCCAGGCCATTGTGAAGCTGACAGACAGAGAACCTACATTCATGGCCAGTTGCAGCTTCCTGGAGAGGTGAGATCCGCCACTGAGGAAGAGCACCAGCAGCCCCTCTCCACTACCCTCTCTCTCCAGCAGCCTGCTGAGAAGCCAGTCCTCATTTCGGCCGAGAGTTACAGTCCCTGTCTCACCAGGCAGGTTTCTGTGGAGGCGTGCCACGCGCGGACGACCCTGCGCAGGTAGACCGTGCGTGGAGTGACCCCGGTGGAGGATTCCCGCGGCGGTGGGGATGAAAAGGACGTCATGAGCCTCCACCACAGTCATATCCGCATCCACCCCCTCCAGCTCTGCCTCCCACAGAAAGGCAGAGAGCCACCCGGACTGCCAGCGAGGCGGCGAGCCACACTGTCCTGCTTGGAGATCAGGGACACCACTGTCCCACCAGCATTAGATCTCTCTCTCAGCTGGTTCACACCGACATCCTCCTCCTCCAACGCAGAGCCACTCCGTCTCAACCTTATGTCAACCAGACCCCTCTCAAAGGACATGGCGATCCACGAGTACCAGGTGAGTGAAGGACCGGATCACCGTGAAGCTGGCTTTCATCAACCCTCCAGACTCAGATTCGAACCCTGCTCCCAGCCCAGTCGTCTGCTCCTTACCACTTCCAGGCTGATGATCTCTCCGCGATTCAAGGCTTTCCCACCACGCCCTCTCACCTACCAGGGCTATGGCTACCCACGAGAGGTCCAGCAGACAGGCAGCAGTCACCCTTCCCCACTCCCACAGAGCACAGTCATCGGCACACGTGTTCCACCGCGGTTCCCCACTATTGCCACCGATTGCCACCCATGACAATGATGCCACCGACAACCGAGCAGCCCACCCAGCCAATGATGCCAGCCTGCCAGTCCTCCACCCAGGCTGCAGACCAGTATCACCCACACTACACGTACTCCTTCTCCACCCCCACAGCCACAGCCTCGTGGCCTCCACGATGTCCGAAAGTCTCTTGTCATCATTACTCGGGGCTGACACCCCATGGCACTGGAGGACCTCTCAGCATCACGGCGTCGACCAGCTGTCCGACACCTTCCAAAAACACACCGTCCTCGTGTCCTCCTGAGGCCAGGGACCCTTCACCCCTCGAGACTGGCACACCTCTGGTGGATCATAAAGATGTTTTTTTACCACGCGCACAGGTAGCTGAGCTACCTGTGACTTTTATTTGACACTTGACTGGGTCATTTTTTGTTTTATAGCTTGTTGTTCAATAAAGTTTATCTTTGATTCACACACTTTGCTTCATTCTTTTTAATAAATCTTGAGCTTAACTTTTAGAAATGGTTTAAGCCTTAAAATGCTTTGGATGATTAAATAGCAGTGGGGTGGGTTCAAGATAGCTGTGGCGATAGATAAAACTCCAGATGCGGCATAGTGGACGTATGGCTCCACCCTCCCAGTGCCACACCTATGGCCCCTTTATTATCAATAATAATGTATCAAATCATCCAACATGTGAACACAAACACAACCTCTTTATATAACGCCCTTGTCCATTAGGCCCACCCAAATACATGGCCCAATCTCATCTGTGTGGATGAGACAGGTACAGGAAGTTATCCATTAAGCATCTATCATCCTGTCTTTCCACCCACTGCCTCCAGCTGGGAAGTTCTGCACCAGTGTTTCAGGAGGTGGTCGCTACTTCTTCCCTTCATTGAGGCTTTTCTTTGTTGGGCCTGGCACATGCCACAGTGGTCTATCAGGTTTGCCCTGCCTCCATTCCCCAGCTCCATGCCCCATTCCTTGTTGATGGCCCATAGCCTTGTTTCTAGCAAGACTGCGACTCGTAGCGCGGCGCAATGAATTTGTGCAGGATGCAGCAAGCTTCCCACAATCCTCCTCACGGTCTCTGGGCGATGCCTGCGATGTGCGTGAAGAGTACCTGGAACCTGTTGGCCAGGATGCCAAGCGTTGTCTCATCCAGCCCTCCTTGCCCTGCGACAGCCTGTACTGAAGATTCCTCTCTTCACGGTGAGGCATCTGGAGGTTAGGCTCATAGGTGAGTTTGAGGCGAGAAGGCATCATCCCCCACGATGAAGTAGGGCACATCTTTGCGTGTCGTTAGGCTAGGGGTTCATGGATCTGGGAAGCCACATGAAATGAGTTGCGTTCCAAGCCCTCCTTGAGCTGGACTGCGTTGTGATACCTGGGCATCTGAAAGATGACCTGTAGCCTAAGCATCGTATGTACATAACTTGTAGTCAGATCGACTCATGGCGCAAGAGGACGGACTGCTGAAATACCCTTGTAGCTTGAAATAAGTGACCCTGACTTGCTGGAGCTTTGCAGGCCACTGCTTCCCTATTCGTATAGGGCTCCAACGGTGTGGGGAAGGTTCCACCTCTGGTACCACTGCTCTGCAACTTTCCTTCCATCCTTCATATCAGTGGAGGTGTACGGGGAGGAGCTCCTGCAGGATTCTACTTGATGGATGGCCTGCACCCACTTCTCTGACCACAATCTGAATGTGTTGTGTGGGCACCCTCCAGCCATACTGCATGCTTTGAGGTGGTCCCTGAGGCCAAGTGGTGCAGAGTGAGTGCCACTTGAGCCCAGGTTCCAGCTGGGCCGGAAGTTGGTGTCTCTGTTTGCGTCAACCTGGCGCTGTCTGCTCAGCACGCTGTCTCACAACCTTGCTCAAACATGGTGCGAGGCATTCCTCATGAAGTTCGTGCGAACGCACGAGTGTCTTCGTTCCTGAGGTCCACCATCAGCTTAGTGATACATCTTCACCTCGCCCTTTCATCGCCGGATCCATCTCTTCTCCGGCCACCCAACGCTTCCTATGGCTGCTCCCTCTCTCTCTCTCCTGCATAACGTACCGACGTCTCACAGAGCCCTGTTCCTGCCACCCGCAAGATGCGGTCTGCCACAAGGCGCTTCCTGTTACATATCCACACAGTGGGACCCATGACCTGCGATGCTCGGTGGAAGAGGAACGGACAGTCCACGCATGAGGCTGACGAGGTGCTGCACAGCTGGCCTTGCCTGTCATCTCGACAAGTTTGAAATGCAAGCGAACTTGCCTTCCCCTCTTTTATCAGCCAGCAGTAGCTCGCTTCCCTTTGCGACCTTCCCTCTAGGCATTCCTAACAGCAGTCCTCGATCCGCACCTTAATCAGTCCCGAGAGCTCACGACCTCCCCCCGTCGGCGAATACGTTTATCCGTTCTAAAGAGCGCTGTCATGCTTTCACGCTTCGGCATTCTGCCGTTCCTGCCATGCCGTTCCCTTATCCTCCTGCGCTCCCAAGTGGAGCATGCTGCGAGCATTGCGCCAGCATGCGCAGCGGTATTGCCTAGCAGTATATAGCGGCCATGATAAACGCGAATGCGTAAATGGAGCGTAGCGTGCATGCATAGCGATGCAGAACACAGACTAACTGGATACATTTTCACGCAAAGTTCTTGGGCAGCCATCAAAACTATTAAGGAGCAAAGTAATGAACGTCAAAGTAAACGTAATGGCATGGACATCAAATAGAGAGGAAGCAAAACGGAGGCATGACTCGCGTTTTCCAATCCAACGGATGGCAAGCTTTTTTGTCCGTTTTACATCCTCTTTGCATCCATTGGTTCGGTGTGACATGGGCTTTAGACAATAAGACTGAATGGTTCTAAATCTATTCTTTATCTTCCTTCCTCCAATTTCCAATGGAAATCATTCTCAGGTAAAGATTCCCTGAGATTTCCTGACAATGTTTTGAGGCCTATACTATTCCAGACAAATGGCTTACAATCTCTTTGTAAAAACCTCCAGTGATGGAGCGCCCACAACTTCTGAAAGCATTATCTTCATTCAAAATTTTGCATTTTATTTTTCCCTCAGACTCATCCCTGGTTCAGTGAATTATCCAAGTCTCAACCTCATGAAATCTCCCATGTCTTTAATGCCTCCTGAAAGGCAGAATCAGCTCCGTATGCTTTAATTGTCTTTTTTAAAAAAAAAAAATTACTTATATAAAACAAGCATATCAAAAAGACCAGTCTAAAACTTTCTCCCAATGTTTTGGCATTTTTCTGCATATGTTTATAAAGATGTGCTCAAGGATGAACATTTCAGGCTGAACTCCAATCCGGTGAATATTTCATCACCGGTAGCATGTTAAATCCATCAAGTAATTTTAAATAATACTGCAGCTCAAACAAATGAGGGCCTACAGATACAGTTCAGTTCAAACCAGAAGGTGGAAATCTCTTGTTGATGGCAACAGTGAAGCATATTTCTGTCCTGATTTTCTTCCAAGGAGCTCAGGATGTGAGATTATTGCCTTCAATTCTTACGGTGTTCCTGTAATATAGATTACATTCATTGCACATTACTCTTGCTCTGTGCATAGAATGACATACAAGTTTTTCTTTCATTCATTCATTCCTTTCTTTCTTTCCTCCCTTCCTTCTTTCTTTCTCTCTCTTTCTCTCTTTTCCTTCCTTCTTTCCTTCCTTCTTACCTCCTTCTCTACCCCTCCCCCTCCTAGTGCTGGATTAGAGTAGGGAGACATTTGAGCCATCCTTCTTTCTCAGCCCTAAACTAGAAAGCAAAAAAAAAAAAGAAGAAGAAGAAGAAGCAAACCATGTATTTGTCAACCCACATTGGACTTATATACTAGATAATAATCCATGACCTTCAATAAAGAGTCCTCTATTCTGCGATGGAATGGTAAATGTGGAATAAGCCAAGAGGTTCATAGGCAAGTTCAAAGAAGAGCTTTGTATACCCAGATCCAATTTGACCCAACTGGTCTTTTTAACAACCTCTTATGGATGTGAAAGTTGGAAAGTGAAGAAAGAAAGCAAAAGTAAACAGATGCTTTCAACCTCCTACGTAAGTTCTTTTTCAAGTTACTTTGAATTGTATTTTTATACGTTGTTAGTGACCTGGTGTTGCTAGGGTACGATAAGCGGCCATACAAATTGAATAAATAAATAATCCTGCACTTGCTGTATGAAATGGTTTAACCCAGACATGTGTTTAGCCTCCCAGTTGGATCCAGGACTACACGAAGAAGGAGGCATCTGAAGTTCAAAGTTCGTGACACTTCTTGACATGGGAATTCCACCCACACATGCTTGCTTTTCTTGACATTTAAGTTGAGCTTTTGAGTCTTGTTTTTTCTTGCACCAATGGTGCAGAAGCCATGTGTCCTAACATTTCCAGACCTGGTCTATTTTATATTTTGCCACAGAACAAAGAGATGTATGTACAGCTGGGTTTCCCTGCAAAAGACAGTTTGCAGGCATTTGTTGCCTCCTGAAATTAAACAACCATTAAAAGGAAAAAAAATTACAGCAGGCCAATATATTTTCCAGTCTTTTCATTCTGGTTCCCCCCCCCCCACTCCCACCCCCTCCTTTAAACTGCTTTCCTATACAGGCAAAACAGGTGCTGAAATACGAAACCCTACAGAGGGATTTCCTTTACAAAACAGCTTGCTTCTATAGCCTGGCCTTTAAGTTAGACATGCTTCTGATACAGAATGTTAAAATAAAAATGCATTTGGTGGGAAGGAGCTGTGCCACTGGCATGTCACACACAAAAAGTGTGTGTTGTGGTTGAAGGGAACACAAAAGGTAGAAAAGGCATGCTGTCACTTTAAGAAAAAATAAACTACAATATGAACTACCCAAAACCCTGCCATTTCCAGCCTGGGCTTGATTAATGATTTTTCTATCTAATAAAAGGTTCAGAAACCATCTGTTTTTCTCCCTAATGCCTTGCCCAAAGGTTTTTCGTTCCTATTTCAGGCTTGGGGCCAAGTGACATTCCATTTCTTTCTCTTTTTTTCCCAGCCTTGTAAACAAACCCTTCTCTCTTTTTAATCTTCCAGTGCTGTTTCCTACCCATCGTTATGCATATTCATTGCGAGTAAACATTTTTAGTGTCTACACTTAATCTCTTCCACTGGCAATTACTGTTCTATGCTGTTTTGTAATGCAGAAGGGCCAATGCTTTCCCTTCTAATAACAGCTGGGTCGCAGATGGGGCCTGCAGTCATTGTAGAAAATAAAAATTTACAAGATGCCAGTGGAATTTATTTCAGTTTTATGGAGACACACAGGAGGAACCTTTCTGTTATCCGCCTTCAGTGAAATCTGCAGGCAAAAGGCATGCTTTTGACATTTAATCAAAGGGGGGTTCAGGTAACGTCTGGAACAGCACAGGGAAGAAAGCAGGTGGATCATATTAGGCAGTGCCATGGTTAATTTATTTAGAAGTGATTGGCTTAGAAGTGTGCAGCCAATATTTGACATCGTGTATATATCTTGTTCAGCATCCTGCTTCCAAATTGTTACCACAGTAGAGATGCTGCCTTGCCACTATGGACCAAACCAGGTGTTAGGCTTGGTTGTTGCAAAGAGGAACTTGTAGAAGTGGGGATCTCATGGCAGATAGTGGTGCCATTGCCCGTGTTTTCATTTTGCCCAACGTGGCTTCCAATTGCTGAACCCTTCCTATATTGTTGGCACGTGTGATTCTAAGCTTGAGCTTATTAAGAAATCCTGCCATTTGCATATTTTGACTCTTCCCAAGGTGGTGGTGGTTGTTTTTAACAACAAAATTCAAAAGCACGTGATTTTATTTGTAAGGAAAAATAGGCATGTGCTTACGATAGGACAATTTTATATAGATGGATGTGGGTATTATGAAGAGCCTCTGTGGTGGAATGGTTAGAGTGCAGTATTGCAAGCTATCTTCAGGGTGGCCATTTTGTACTGCCAGGAAGAAAGGTGTATTTCCATCCTGGAGAAAAGATTGAAACAAATTATACCCTATTAATTATTCAATTAAACTAAAAGAATTCAACACATTTATAACAAGATATGTACAATGGAAGCTGGAACCACGGAAGTTGGAAACATCCAGAAACTGTAAACCATGGGCTATAATGAGCCACGGTGGTGCAGTGGTCAGAGTACAGTACTACAGGCTACTTCTGCTGACTGCCAGCTGCCTGCAATTTGGCAGTTCAAATTGCACCAGGCTCAAGGTTGACTCAGCCTTCCATCCTTCCGAGTGGGTAAAATGAGACCCAGATTGTTGGGGCAATATGCTGACTCTGTAAACCATTCAGAGAGGGCTGTAAAGCACTATAAAGTGGTATATAAGTCTAAGTGCTATTGCTATTGCTATTGCTACTAGAGAATGGGGGTTAGGCAAAGCAAAAGGGCCATCATTGAAACCAATAAAGAAAATTTTGGATTTAAACCAGGGGTGGGATTCTACTGGTTTGTCCGAATTGGTAGCTCCCAAGATCATCTGGGAGTGAACCAGTTCGCTCTGATGATCAGCTGCTGGGTCCACCCACCTACCCTGGCTCCATACTGACCTTTCTTTCCTGCTTTTGACACTCAGCTGCATCATGCAGCACAGCAGATTGCCGCATGTCAGCTATTGAAGAGACAGGGAGAGTGCAGGAGTGCAGGAGTACAGGAGAAGGTCAGGAGGAAAGCCTCTGTGTGCGTGCAAAGCGCACATGCCCACCCAAAACATGCCCACCGAACCAGTGGTAAACAAATTTGAATCCCACCACTGGTTTAAACCCCTTCAGTCTAGTAAGCGGTACACTGGCACCTCTGATAATACCTGCTGTAAATTGCATGCTGAGGTCTTTTCCAGCCTTGCCACCTGGAATCCAAAAGAGGATTAATAGAGAAATAAACAGTGAAGGATAGATATGCTTAAGACCTTTTATCTTTTGAAGACATAGGCAATCCCAACGGATTTGGGAGCCATGCAAGTCCATGGCCAATAACAAAAATCATATTTTTCTTATTTTATGGGTGTGGGGGGGGGGTGCAGGAAGTCAGAGAGATTCAATATATTTAAGAAGGCAGCCACAATCATGTGTTCAAATCCCCACCCCTTTTTAGAGCTTTGATCACATGATTGCATCCACCATCTTGATTTTACTTTACCTTTCCTATGGACCCTCCTGTTTCATGTCCTATCCATTTTTTTTCATTAATGGCTCACCCCACCTATCTATGTTATTTTTCCTTACGAAGCCCTTAAATCTCTAACTTTGATTTAATGTACCAAAAAATCAGCGGTACCCGTGAAAAGGGGAACACTTAAAAAATCCTGGGATATTGTGGAAATGATGTCTGTAAAGGACACATGTCATTCAAATCAAGGCATTTTATCTCTAGATATCATATTCATGTTAGTCTGTGGAATGTATTCCTTCATTTGAAACTCTGTGTGCCACTGTGTGAATATAGACTTTTTTATGACATAAATTTTTATTCTTTTATAACCATTTTTAAAAGATACCTGAACTTAGGGTCCATTAAAATGAATTATACAGAAGTCTGAAGACTTTTAATAAATTAGAAAAAATAAAGTCTTAAAGAAAGACCAGTGCAATGGCAGAAATGTATTTACATGACAAAATGTGGTATTCGGAAACACTTGTGATTTACACATTTCTTTGTTGGGTTATTGTAGGGGTGTCAAACTCAAGGTCCATGGGCTGGATACATGCCGCGATATGGTCAGATCTAGCCCATGGGGCCATCCTAGTCTATCTAATGTGAAGAGGAAAGATCAGGCCAGCATGACTTCAGCCTGGTCTACCCAGTGCAGAGGAAATGCCAGCAGTTTGGGGACTGGTGTCATTGGCCACGCCCATCCAGTTGGCCACACCCACTCATTTGGCCATGCCCCCCAGACACCCCCTGAGGTCAACCACGGCCTGAGGTGGCCCCCAATGAAATTGATTTTCACACCCCTCGGTTATGGCATTGCATTCTCCCTGGGGTTTCCCCTGAAGACCATCTGGAGCTCCAATTGGTCCAGAATGCAGCAACTCAGATTACACTGAGACTCTCATGTTTCTCCCACATGGTACCTCTTCTTTAAGATTTTAACAACTCTTCTTCAATAGTTATCTTCAAGGTACTCTCTATCAATCTTAAAACTTATGAGATTATAAACCAGGATGTTCAGTCAGATCTGTAGGATGGATTATCTTCAGGTTCCCTTTGTTATGGATAATCATCCTCAGAAGTCATGAAGATGAATTGTCACAGACAGACAGAGAGACAGACAGACAGAGACAGAGAAAGGAGAGAGAGACAGAGAATGAATTTCATTTTCAGTTAATAAAGTTTGGTCAGGTCAGTCAAGATGAGCAAATTATTTGAAGGAAAAAGGTTGATTTCTGTCCAGCCTGATGACCTTTTATGCCTGTCAAGAACAATTGGTAATATGAGTGGCATATAAATGAAATAAATAAATAAGTAGCAGTAGCAGTAGCAATAGCACTTAGATTTATATACCGCTTTTATAGTGCTTTACAGTCCTCTCTAAGCGTTCTTTTACAGAGTCAACATATTGCCCCCAACAATCTGGGTCCTCCTTTTACTCACTTTGGAAGGATGGAAGCTGAGTCAACCTTGAGCCTGGTGGGATTTGAACTGACAACTTGCAGGCAGCCAACAGTCAGCAGAAGTAGCCTGCAGTACTGCACTCTAACCACTGCGCCACAATATATACATACATACATACATACATACATACATACATACATACATACATACATACATACATTAAGTAAGTAAGTTACCGCCTAGTGCCATGACAGTACCACTTTCCCTTCCAAAGATCTCTGGAAGAAGCTACTGTCCTCTTAAAGTTTTAGTGGGGTAACAGAGCAGAAAATGGAAGTTCTATGGGAGAAACTGATTCCTTCTGTGCTTTAAGGCTGTATTACTCAACCTTGGTGTGTGGACTTCAACTTCCAGAATTCCCCAGCCAGCATGCTTGCTGGATAATTCTGGGTGTTGAAGTCCACACATCTTAAAAGTTTTTAAGGTTGAGAAACACTGCATTAAGGGCTTTGAAACATCTTCCCAGTTGCTCCCAGTTGTTTTGAGAAGACAATACAGTATTCTGTGCCAGATTTTGCCTGGGGTCTCTTTCCCCAGCTTTTTGATTGCAGATTATTTATTATTACGTGTCTGAGTTTAGGGTGGTCCCACTTTCCTCGACTAATTATTCAAAAAGGAAGCAAGGACATGTCACACCTGGTTATTGCCCAGATGCAAAATTCCAGGGTTGAAGACTACACTGGGAAGTTGACAAAAAATATCCGAGAAGAAGATAGTAGCAATCTAGTTTCATAACATTGCAAGAAAATTACAAGGATAGAATCACAAGGGGTCATGCTGAACTCGAGCATGATTACCTTCGTACAATTATTTGTGGAGAGAAGGAAGTGAAGAGGGGAAATCCTTCTCTCTCCTAAATGTTGGAGCCCAATATCATGTAACAAAGCTGAATGAAGATTCAGGACACATAAAAGGAAGAGTTTCATACGCCAGCTGTGTTTGTACATCACACTTATCCAAAGCTCTTCAAGACATTGCACCTGCATTTAGTACAACAGGCTAAGCTTATTTAGATTTGATCTTAGTTTTTTTTTTTTTTCAGCCTANATTTAGATTTGATCTTAGTTTTTTTTTTTTTTCAGCCTAGCATATTATGTCAACTGTGGTTAATTTATAGCTTAATGTATTGTGCAAACCCAGACAATGAGTTATTCAGTAACAGAACTGAGACCGTGCTGAAAATCTAGCCCAAACATGGAATTGAATTTGCTGCACAAATTTAGTAATGGGCACCAATCTAGAATACTTCACAAACACAAAGCAGACAATTGAGCCCAAAGGCCAAATTGCTTCCTAGAAGACTTCCTGGGGCCAGATGTTGCCACTCTGTTTCTAAATGCCCCTTTGTCCGGAAGGTTTGTCTCTGACTAAAAATCTGACTAAAAAACTTCAGAAGTAGCAGTCTACAGAGATTCTATAGTCATCCAGGTCATGGTTGTCCCAAAGATGCTTTTTCAAGAGGCAACTGGACTTTCTGGTTTTCCTTTGAAGACATTTCACTTCTTATCCAAGAAGCTTCTTCAGGTATAAAACTTTCCATTCCCCACCATCCAGTCAGAGCTGAAGAAGCTTTTTGGATAAGAAGCAAAATGTCTTCAAAGAAAAACCAGAAAGTCCAGTTGTCTCTTGAAAAAAAACACTTTTGAAACATTCGAAAGTAGCTGTTTTTCAGATGACTTCTCCCCATCCTATTATGTTATCAGCTGTTTCATCCAGTTGCATCTGCAGCCAATCTGGAAAACACCAGAGCAATGCTACCAGAACTATGACACACAATAATGTTATTTTGCAAAATGCTGTGACCAGAGCCACCTGAGGGATCCAAAGCTTTCTTCAAAATAATATTGTTCCCATGGAAATCCTTCCATTTGATGTCATGTTGCATGGTCAAAAGGGATGGAGGTTGTCCTGCTTTTATTAGATATATCACATCTACAATTCAGACTCTCCCTAGGTTTCTGGTTGTGATTATGTTCTTCCCATGTAACACACAAATGCTTAGATTCTAACACTTGAGAACTGACAGTTCCACAGTTGACCTCTGCATGTTCCTGTGTGCTGGCCTGTGTGGTGATCCTCAGCTTACTGTTCAAAGTTACAACAGCACTGAAAAACTTGCAGTGACTTGCAGCTTGGTCATGGTTACAAGATTCAGACACTTGGCAGTCTACATGTATTTATAATGGTTGTGACATTCAGGGTCATGTGATTGCATTTGAGGCTGCCTTCCCAGACAGTGATGTGGTTCACCGGCAGCCTGCACAGACAGCAGAAGAATTGGACAGAGGGGAAGAAAAGGGATCAGTCCAGGAGTCTGGAGAGGACTCAGACAAGGGTCCTGTGTCCAATGCAGAGATGGAGCCAGGACCATCTGGGAATGGGGTACTGCCTCTGGAGCCTTCATAATCTGGCAGCAACAAGGCAGAGGACCCAGAGGAGCCTGTTCCCAGTGTGCATGTGCACAGAGCTGTTAGAAGGTGAGAGCAGCTGAAACAAAAGGGCTGACTCAGGAGTAAGGCTGGGAGGTGATTGCCTCTCCCATAAGGTCTAAATCTAAAGGACAGGCAAAGATGATGAAACCTTTGCAGGAAGCAAAGTTGTTTGTTTGGTTCTGATTCATTCTTGAAGCTCTTTGTACTTCCGTTGGGTTTTTTTCTAGTTCTTTTGATACTTCAGTTATTGGTAGAACTTCACAGGAAAGAAAGGTGGGTGCTTATCTCGTGAGACTGTTTGAGATTCATTACCAGCTGGGAATGAAAAGAATTCCCAGCATTGCAAAAAGCAAGACTTGTTTTTAAAATAAGGGTGTGCATAATTACACACATCTCAGAAGCCTTGGTCAGAACAGAAGCCTCTGGCAAGCAAAGGCAATGGGGAAATCTGGATTTATTTTATGACCACATGATTCATTTAACAACTGTCGCAATGCACTTAACGTTCATGGCAAAAAGATCATATAATTGGGCTCAGTTAGCATCTACCTTCTTCTAGATTATTTTTTTCAACATCCCAGTGTGGTCCTCAATACTGGGCTTTCCCATTTGGATGATAACCAGGTGTGTTGTGTTCTTGCATCCTTTTTGAAAGATGAGTCAACGCAAGTGAGAGTGTCCTAAACCAAGACACACATTAAAAATCTACATGTCCCCATTCCGGCTGTTACCCCAATTAAAGCATGAGTCTTGAGCCAAACTTCCTAAACTTAAAAAGGATTTATTGGGAATTAACATGTCCGGCACTGCCTGCGTTTAGCTGACTCTGAGACACATTGTCACCCTTGGCTGTGGTTTTCCCCGAATCCGTGGGTGTATCATAATTCATATTTTCCAATGAGACACATCCATTGCCAAGAGTCATCAATCATGTCCTCCAGTTAGATATTTGCACAACAGAAACTTCAGTCACCTAGTTACAATCTTTGAAAAACTACTTATGGAGTGCACTTTCCATTTCCAAGCTGCTGCACTGCTCTTTCAAACCCCTTCCCCCCCTCCCTTTCTGTTGGCAACTCTAAAAAGACCATAGAATTATTTTATGAGTTGACGCTACAATTATAAAGCTACTCCCCCGCGCACTTCAAAAAGTTGCAAAATAATCCAGAGAATTCTATAGAGATTCTGTCAGCCATCTGACCCAAAGGTGGTTTTTCAGGAGGCAACTGAACCCTGAGGACACAAATAAACCTCCAAGTGCTTCAACGACCCTCTAAAACAAGGGTATCAAACTCAATTTCATTGAGGGCCACATCAGGGTTGTGCTTGACTTTGGGGGCCAGGGGAGGTGGCCAGCTTGATGTCACTTGTGTCAGGGGCATCTATGGTGGTTTGAATGCTGTGCCAGTGAAAAGAAGCTCCTGAGCTCCATTTTCAGCCATGACACACACCCTTGCAGCCCTCTGCCAGCGAAAACAGTTCGGGTGGGCCATACGTGCCTTTCCCAGGCCCTGTTTTCAGCTGCAGCGCCCTTCTGCAGCCCTCTGCAAGTGAAAAAGGAGCTCCATTTTCACTGGCAGAGGGCTGCAGTAGGACATAATGGTCAAAAACAGAGCCTGGGAGGGCTGCACACAGCCGTCCCGAGCTCCATTTTCGCTGGCAGAGGCACTGCGGGCCAGTTCTTTGCTGTTTTGGGGTGATCCCTTGGGCTAAATCTAAGCACCCCTTGGTCTGGATCTGGCCCCCGAGCCTTGGATTTGAAACTCCTGCTCTGAAAGGATGCAAATGTCCAGCTGTCTGCAAGAAGTATAAATCCTTCCATTCCCCACTTTCCTGTCAGAGCTGAAGAAGCTTCTTGGATGAGAAGTGAAACATCTTAAAGAAAAAAAACAAGAAAGTCCAGTTGCCTCCTGAAAAAAGCACCTTGGGGACAATCCAGACAATTAGCTGGGCAATTGCTTGCTTAACCACAGAAATGCTGATGTCAGTTCTGGCTGTAAGCTGAGCACTACCTGTACATGAAATTACCTTGGAATTTAATATTGTTCTGTGCACAATTCAGACAGGTAGATCTGTAGTTCCTACAGATAGTTTTGTGCAAATAAATCCTATTGACCCCAATGAAGGGACCCTACCTTCATTGAATCTGGCTGTAAATTTCAGGAGAGCTACTCCTGAATAAATATTTAAATGAGAAGTTAGCCAAGCCAGAAGAGAAAACTTTTAAACTCTTCATTAGAAGGTGATGATTTCTCAAACTGGCTTTTTGCTCTCAACCTTCCTTATCCCAGCTTGCCTTTTCTGAACCCCTTTGAAGACTGCAAACAAACTACTATGAAGTTTGCTAATCTGGCTGATGTACCATTTCCATTGCAAATATTAGTCAAGATTTGCGAGTGCTAATTCAAAATTCATACATGGCTTGGAAGGAACCTCCTGGGTTATTGGGTTTATAAACTTCTGTATTGCTGAAGAACTGCACAGCTAATCCTTCTCTATGACATATATTGTCAAGGGGAGGAGAAATGGGGGATTTGGAGTCTGCTACACAGCAGTGAGATCTGGGGAAAGAGTAAATCCTAGTTTACCTTTTGAATGAAAGAGGGAAAAAAGAAAAGAAATGTTCAGGATTCTGGCAATTCCTTGCAAGCTGAGATTCATAAAAAGAGAAAGACAGAAGGAAACTATTCAGCCCATTAACAGACATTCAACTATCTAATATTTGTGAGCACAGGAAAAAAAATACAAATTCATTAGCTGAATTATCCTGGCATTTTCTGGAAGTTGGTAGATTGCTCCACTAGAGGGCAATCATTATGCCATCAATATACAAAATTTCATTTTTAAGGAAGAGGGCAGGATCAGTAACGCCTCTGTAACTGTTTGGTTGGTAAAAGCTTTTAGCTTGCCCATTTTTCTTCCCTGAAATTCATCTCCTTTCCTGTCCAAATGCCACCAAGGAACCACTAAGAAGGGGAAGGAAGAAAGCAAAGATGAGATTGAACTGTGCCTTACAAATTTATAATCTTGCAAATTTAAATGCATATATTAATGGCTAAAATTAATGGAATTATACAGATGGAACATCCTTGAAAGGTTTTGCTGATCTTTTTAGCCTGCCATTTTTAACAATGTTCTAGAATGGATATGTGCAGGTAGCAGTGATTTTATTGTTGGACAGAAAAAATATGCTTTAAAAAAAAGACTCCTGAATATGAGCCAAAGCAATTTTAAACATAAATCAAGATTTTCCAGTTCACTGTTTAGGTCTGTGTTTTTATAGGATGCATTAGATGCCATTGTATTTGATTTCCATGAAGGGTCTGGGATATCCACTTATAGATCAGTCCTCTCCCCACCTCCCAAGGAAATTCATTATTAAAAATTAGGCAACATCGAGTGTGCAAATTTCAAAAGAATTACTATAGTATAAATAGAAAGACAAATGTATTGCAACATATTGCAGAAAAACAACATTTGGTTTAGCCTGTAAGGGTGGCACTATCATTCAAAAAGAAGAGAAAGATTTTGTGTTGTGTTCTGAGGAGCTTCCATAACAAATATTCTTACAATAAGTGAAAACTGTAACATATGAATTGAGATGTCTGTAGAGATTCTCAGTCATCCAGGTCATGGTTCTCCCAAAGGTGTTTTTTCTGGAGACAATTGGAGTTTCTTCATTTTTCTTTTGAAGCTGTTTCACTTCTCATCCAAGAAGCTTCTTCAGTTCTGACAGGTAGTGGAGAATAGAAGAATTTATATTCCTTGCAGACAGCTGGTCATTTGCATCCTTTTTGAGGGTCATTGAAGCACTTGCAGGTTTATCTGAGTTGTGCTCCTGGTTCCTCCAGTCTGCAATTTTTCCTCTGGAAATACATTCCTACTCCCATACCATTCAAAGGGTGTTCATCCAGTGGTGATATTCCAACATTTTTACCAATGGTTCTGTGGGCGTGGCTTGGTAGGTGTGGTGTGGCTTGGTGGACATGGCTTGATGGGTGTGGCAGCAGAAGGATATTGCAAAATCCCCATTCTGTCACCACCTTACTAACCTGCTTTCCAGCTCCATTCTCCTGTGCAGGGTAACAAAAGAAGATCAGCTGGGATTCAGAGGCAGAGAATAGGGGAAGGGCCAGTCAGAGGTGGCATTTGCTGGTTCTCTGAACTGCTCAAAATTTCTGCTACCGGTTCTCCAGAACTGGTCAGAACCTGCTGAATACTACTTCTGTGTTCATCCCATACTAGGTGACCCTAAGACACAAATAAACCTCCAGCTGCTTCAACGATCCTCTAAAAGGATATATATACCTGTCCCACCCTATCCTGTCCTATATTTCCATCTTTTCACCTCAGCTGGTTCACTCAGCACAGTGGATTTCCATGCCTCAGCTGTTCTACTTATTGGGGCTGCCTAGAATGTAAGTTGTGGAGGTTCAAACTGGTATTTTTTGAACACTGCACTAGCTCACAGAACCAGTTGTTAAAACGGTTGCAGCCCACCACTGTTGCTTGATATATGTATGTGTGTTTGAATGTATATGCATATGTGTACATTTGTGCCATTGACTACATAAAAAAGTGACAATAAAGTTTATTTTATCAAAAAGAAAGCTAATGTCATGCCCCTGCCAGAGTCTGAAAGAAGACGAACAGCTGTCAGGGAGTGGGAGTGTGGCTCCATTGGCTGTGGAGGAAACTGGGGAAGGGCAAATTCCAACTGAGCAGAGCAGGGAAAAGGTAGAACAAGGGAGAGGGACTTCAGAGGAAGACCCAGGCCCACCCCCCTCTTCATCCTAGGGCATGCAAGGAAGAATGGAAAAGAGAGTTTATCTTGTGCTGACTTTGGTTATCTGTGTTCCTGGCATATCCCCAACTGCGTTGAGTTATTGCCATGCCTTCACATCTGGAATTCTTGCTCCTGCCCTGCCAGACTAATTACCTCATTTTGCCTTGATTGGACTTATAGTTTTTGTTGACCATGTTTTGGACTTGATTCTCTACAGCCAAAGTTTGTTCCTGGGAGAGTTTTTCTCCAGCCAGAAGGTTACCAGGACATTGGGGGCAAAGTTGGAGCTAATAAAGGGACTCCTAGTGATTATCTGACTGTGTTGCCTTTTTGCCACGCCCCAGATCATCACAGCTAAGATACAAAGGGAAATTTGGCTTGGAAGAACAAAAGACAGTAGCTGAGGTTCCTGCAGCCTTTTCTACTAGAGAAAAATATCCTTTCTGCAGCCACCCTACAAAGCGGGCTTTTCTTGTGCTTTGCCTGTGGCTGATGAGTCCCAGGGTGGAGTATTTACAGAACTGAAGCCAGTAAATAATGATTTATCTGAGCTTAGAGCTGACCCGCAATTTGAGAAGAAGGCTTACAAATTCAGTGTTCAGTGGTCTTAACAGTTACAATCCCTGAGCTTTCAGCTATAGCCTGCTTTTTGGCTACCTTTGTTTTTTATTTTTTTTCAACCCGACCATCTTCAGTCTCTTGATTGTCATCAGTTTCATCTTCCTGGAGTTGTTTTGGAAACAGCAACTATATCAGCAATTAAGGTTACGTTGTCCAGGCCAAAGTCCTGACAGATCAAAGCCTTTTTGCAAAGAAACCATTCTGAAAGCAAATTTAATACAAGCTTTGCAAAGCCAGATCTGTTTCACAGAAGTACAACAGCTGACCCAGGCCTCATTTCCATTGCAAATGAACTTGCTAAACAAGAGCTGTTACCCCAGTAACTGGATCTGCATTATTTTATGATACCACAGATATCAAATAGTGGTGGAAGATGAAACAATCACACACATAAACATTTTCACAACAATTCCCAGACATTCGCTATTTCACAAAGACACAACATGCACACATAGTGTTTGCATGTTGTGCTTACTTGTCGTGAAGTTTATTTTAATCACAGGTGTTGAAAACGCCATAACCACATATACAGTAACACTAAGCCACAAATCTTGATTGATAAGCCTCTAGGGTAGCTTGCTGTCAGAACTAAACAAGCCATCTTATGACTGAATTATATGAATTCAGATGAGGTTATTCAACCACTGATCTTTGCTTATTGTGTGAAACCAGTGATTGTGATTTGTAAACTGTGATGTATGACTTTTAGCCTTCTGATATCACCCATGAGAAGAGAGGAGCCATTGGAAAAGACCCTGAGGTTGGGAAAGATTGGAGGAAGAAGGAAAAGGAAATGACAGAGTACGAGATAGATACTGTCATAGGCACAATGAACATGAATTTGGGTAAATTCTGGGAAACAGTGAAAGGCAGTGGGAGTGTTGGGGTCCATGGGGGTTGTAAAGTGTTATGGTCTATGACTTAGCGATTGAAGAACAATGATGTATGGCTGTTTTCAATGTGAATCAGGCTATTATGGTTGGGCTAACAAACCACAGTTTGGCCCAATGTGGAACCAAACAACTACATATGCTCAGGCTGTTAGTTAGCTCTGAGCTTAGACAAAGCATTATTTACCAGCTTCAGCTACAACCTGCATGATTGAGAATCTCCACAGATATCCAATTTTCAATTTCATTATCTGTAGAATAATTCAAGAACAGGGTGGTAGCCACAATCACACAATCAAAGCCACATCACAGCTGTCAAAACTTTGAATCCAGGTGATAAGTAGAGATCTGTCATAACTTCAGATGGTTGCTAAGTAACTTGTCCTAAGTCAAGGACTACCTATAACAACCTCCTCCTCCTCCTCCTCCTCCTTCTTCCTCTTCCTACCCTTACCCTTACCCAGTGGTGGGATTCAATTTTTTTACTACCAGTTCTATGGGCATGGCTTGGTGGGCATGGCAGGGAAAAGATACTGTAAAATCTCCAGTCAGAGGTGGTATCAAAATTTCCACTACCGGTTCTCCAGAACTGGTCAGAACCTGCTGAATACCACCTCTGCCCTTACTTTTACTCACTCTTTCTTTCTTTCTTTCTTTTTTTCTTTCTTTCTTTCTTTCTTTTTCTTTCTTGAAGTATAGTTTGGACTTTAAGGGTTTAAAAAGTTTCTTAGGCAGGGAACGGGAAAAATTGTCCTCAGGGCTTTCTGCTCCAGTTTTCTTCTCTGATATTTTATAAAGTAAATATATTCTGTGGGGGAAAAAACCTGTTAGAAGACCTGAAAGAATAGGTTAGGGACAGATTGTCATGGAGAACATCTATTTATGTGACTGCTAAGAACTGACAATGTTTTGATTACTTTGACCGATGTTAGGCAGTCTTCAATTGATTGATTGACATCAAATCCATGTGGACTCTTATATATTGGCCCACAATCAATCAATCAATCAATGAAAGGAAAACAATCAGCCATTGTAATGCTTAATTTGACAACATGATCTCACAGTGTTGTTTCAGATATTTCATGGTGACTGATGAACATCATTTCAGCAAGATATCTGTCCATACTTGCTTCATTGACTTCGCTCAAGCTCATGCTTCTGTTATCACCAAGAATATCTAGTTACTTTGTCTTCTGTTGAAGTTTCTTGGGAATGCCTTCTATTTTCCCAAGCCAGAAACATCTGCACTGATTCTTGCCATACACTGGCTTCATATGGGGTACTGAATGGCCATATATTGGTTACACATAGGTCATGGATCACATACCTTCTCCTAGTCCTTTGGAAAACAGGAGGAAAAATGCTGTGACCATAAAAACATTGAAATAAGGAATGACCCTTAACATACAAGTGAATAAAGGGACACGAAGGCTCAGTGGCTAAGACTCTGAGCTTGTCAATCAGAAAGGTTGGCAGTTCGGCAGTTCAAATCCCTAGCATGGTGTAATGGAGTGAGTTCCCATTACTTGTCCCAGCTTCTGCCAACATAGCAGTTTGAAAGCATGTAAAAATGCAAGTAGAAAAATAAAGACCACTATCATGCCCGTGTCAGAGTCTCAATCTGAGGAGGAAGCCAGACAGCTGAGTGGCTCCATTGGCTGTGGAGGAGGCTGGGGAAGAGCAAAGTCTGGCTAGGCACAGCAGGAGAGAGATAGAACAAGTGGAAGGGAGTTCAGAGGAAAAAACAGGCCCCTCTTCATACCAGGGCATGCAGGGAGGAACAGAGAAGAGAGCAACATGGGTTGCATGATTTACAGGGGAGGAAAGAGCCCTGATTCCCTTCATTAGCCACAGCTGAGAAAATAACTATTTTTAGTTATTTTAGATAAGAAAGGCAGGCTGCATGCAGCAGGCTGCTGGGAGCAAACGTTTATCCTATGTTGTTGTGGCTTATCTGTGTTCCTGGTGTCCTCTCAACCGTGTGTGTATTGCCATGCCTTCAAGTCTGAAATTCTTCCTCCTGCCCTGCCAAACGAATTACTTCAGTTTGGCTTGTTTGGACTTTAAGTTACAGTTTGTATTGCTCATGTTTTGGACTTAATTTTCTGCAGTCAAAGGCTGTTCCTGGGAGAGTTTTTCTCCAGCCAGAAGGTAACCGGGATGTTGGGGGCAAAGTTGGAGATAATAAAGGGACTCTTATTGATTATTAGACTGTGTTGCCTTTGTGCCATGGCCCAGATCATCAAAACCTGATAGGAAGGTAACAGTGTTCTGTGTGCCTTTGGTATTCAGTCGTGCCAGTCATATGACCATAGAAACATCTTTGGACAGCGCTGGCTCTTCGGCTTTGTAATGGAGATGAGCACCGCCCCCTTGAGCCAGAAGCGACTAGCACATATGTCCAAGGGGAACTTTTACCTTATACAAGTGAATGCTGTATGAAGATTGTATTATACCTTTTGTAGGCTCATCTTGCTCTGTTATATGCAGCGTATTTGGACCTTGTTTTGTTACTCCTGAAAAATAACCCATCTTTCAAATCCCTGATGTAAAGCTCTGGTTTATGTCCAGGATCTGTCAATAGCCTTTCAAATCACACTAGTTAAATTACCCAAGTCAGTATGATAGGAAATGGTTATGGCTGAATACATGAAGGGTGATTTGTTAAAAAGCACACCCCCCCCAAAAAAAAAAAAAANTTTGTTAAAAAGCACACCCCCCCCCAAAAAAAAAAAAAGCTTGTCACCCTTACATTTGACTGGATTAACTGAACTTTTATACTCAAGGAAGGAAGGTTCTCTTCCATTCATGTACTTTTTTCCCAGTTAAACATGGTATTAGCATTTGTTGTATTTTTGCCCTCAGAAGTTTGTGGGAGCATCATCACTTGAGACTTTCAAGAAGAGATTGGACTGCCATCTGTCAGGAATAGTGTAGGGCCTCCCACTTGGGCGGTGGGTTGGATTAGGTGACCTTCAAGGTCCTTTCCAATTCTGATTATCTGTTAATCTGTTAAATTTTAATTGGTGCAATTGTACAAGCCAAACGTGCAAGAAATCAATGCCCCTAAAGAATTCAAAGACTCAATGAGCGATAATGACTATGAAGGAAATAGATGAACAAGAGAAAAATGACTCTTTGCCCTGTATCAAAACTGAAGGATCTAACAGCAGCCTTAAACAAATTTAAAGAGAGAGATGATTTGAGAATAATAGCAGCTCTTTGTGATTCAGGCAATGTTTTTGAACTGCAAAGCTAAGTCCCTCCTTTTTTATTATTAGTTTTTTTAAAAAAAACAGTAATTGTTGTAAAATGGATATGGTGGCCAAATACCTTTTTGCACCTGTTGTTTGGTATTTCCAAGACCTTCTAACCATAATTTCTCCTAAGCTTGCTGGGCAATTTTCACTTTCTATTGACTTCAGAGCCACTGCAGGTTGTAGGTTGCTGACATTTAATGGGAACAGCAAATTCAGTTCCAATGTATCAGAGTGTGGTCTTCATAAATTTGACTTTAATGAACATGAGAGGGAAAAAAGGGTAGTTTGGGAAAAGGCAGTGTAAATGTAGGGGGACTCTAGTTTTATCAGTGTTTAGTTTACCCATGTGAGAATTAAAGGGGTGTTCATGAAAGCAGAAGCACAGGTCCAAATTCCACCTCCAACTTTTCTATATCAGAGGTGATATTCAGTAGGATCTGACCAGTTCTGGAGAACTGGCAGCGGAAATTTTGAGTGGTATGGAGAACAGGCACAGGAGAACGGAGCTGGAAAGCAGGTTAGTGGGATGGGGAGGGAATGGGATTTTGCAATATCCTTCCCCTGCCATGCCCACCAAGCCGTGCCCACCAAGCTGTGCCCACAGAATCAGTAGTAAAAAATGTTGAATGCCACCACTGCTCTATATGCTCACATCTTCTGTAGGATTAAACACTAAGATCTTGTCAGGCCAGGTTCAAGAACAATTCAAACAGTTCTTTATCTGCTTACACATAATAGACAGAATTTTGCTCTTACTATTCAAATGGATATACCTGGGGAGATTCTATCCATAAAATTTGCTATCCTCCCTGTCAGTCTTTAATCTCTGAGGTGAAGGAGGCTACCAAATGAGGATTCATTGTTTATAGTAGCCCTTCTCAATCTTTTGAACTTGGGGAAACCCTTGAAATATTTTTTTTCAGGCCTTGGAAAACCCTTGAACATTCAGGCACAGATGACAAGTTACAAAATGATTACATTTGTTTCAGGTATAGACCTATAGGGGTTGGAAACCCTTGGCTCTGGAGCCACATGTGGCTCTTTTATCCCTCTGCTGTGGTTCCCTGTCACCACTCGGTGCCATAATTTTAAGATGAACTTTCAGTAAGTGGGGGGGGGGGGGNACACAATTGATAAGGTTTTCAGTTAGGATAGGTAGAGGGAAAAGGAAGCCATGCTAGGAAGAGACTTGATCGAGGAGGGACAGGACTTCTGGTCAGCTCCATAATTGAACGGGGGGGGGGGTTCTAGTTGGGACCTTTGTGGCTCATTGAGAGTTTAAGGTTGCCGACCCCTGACTTATAGGAACCAAGAACTATAGGAGAATTACTCAGTAGGTTTTTTTTATTGCTGCCTGCCTAGGTTTGAGCTGCTCATTCCAGGTGGGCTGGGAAAGGGGGCTTTTCAAAGCTCCTCACTCCATCTGCGATCTCATTAGTCAACAGCAAACATCTCCATCAATTAGCCAGTTCCACTGTGCTGAACTCCCCTTCCACAACTGCTTTTAG
Organism: Laticauda laticaudata; assembly: GCA_004320025.1. Lineage (NCBI taxonomy): Eukaryota > Metazoa > Chordata > Lepidosauria > Squamata > Elapidae > Laticauda > Laticauda laticaudata. Next base: position 73,260 of record BHFT01028714.1, read on the forward strand.
TGGGACATTAGCAAACAGCTTTCTTCCAAAGGAGAATCTGCAGATTGCTCTTTGTTTTTGTACAATGCTGTTTCTTCTCTACCTCATCTCCCTCTTCCTTCCTGGCAGTTTTCCCATTGACTTATAAACTTCCTCAGGATATGACATCAGGTAGTTACTAAAAGGGAAGACGATGTTATTTCAGCTCAGTGTGCCTTTATAAGGAATATGAGACAACTTTTGAAACTGATTAGACTGTCATAAAACTGCTGGAAGAGTTACTGGAGCTGTTTGATGAGTGGATCTTCATCTCAGACAATGGTGGAAAAGTATTTTATGTCATAAAGGTTATGTACATAAAAGATTGTGTACATACAGATTAGCTGGATGGTTGTTTGTTATAGAACCTCTGGTCTGTTTATAATGACAATGAAATTGGGACAATGAGGTTGAATATAAAATATGGAGTGACTGCAAGCAGTTTATCAAATCCTAAGGAGAATTTTTTTAAAAATGAGCTTGAGCTTCAGTTTAATGAATGTTCAACAGTTTTTCTTCTTTTATCCTTTGCTGCTGTTTCTAGCTGACACAATTGTAGGCATCAGTGGTGGGATTCAATTTTTTTTACTACCGTTTCTGTGGGCGTGGCTTGGTGGTCATAGCAAGGAAAGGATACTGTAAAATCTTCAGTCAGAGGTGGTATTTGCTGGTTCTCCAAACTATTCAAAATTCCTGCTACTGGTTCTCCAGAACTGGTCAGAACCTGCTGAATACTACTTCTGGTAGACATGCTATTGAGAAGTAATATTAAAGCAGTTCACTTGAATCTACTCCCAGGAAAGTGAAGTAGAAAGATGGCATTGTCCAGATAAATCTTTAATATATAACTGTAATTTGGAAGTGAAATTGATTTGTAAGTCATTATGGTCATAAGTTGAGGCAGCACTTGACCAGAACTAATTTTCTGACTTTTTTTGTTCACAGCAGTCATTAAGCAAACACCATAATTGTTAACTGAACACTGTGGTTGTTAAGCAAATCCATTCACTTGAATGAGTGGTTTATGCTGGACATTGGCAAAAAAAGATCTATAGGAACTGACCAGGCTGAGATCGAGGGAGGAGTCAAGTGGGCCATCAGTCTCAAGTAATTTTGCCCCACAAGAGATCTAATCCAGCCCAATGTGAATTCTGTTGCCTCTTATCTACCACCAATTTGCTTTGATTGTTAATACAGGTAGTCCTTATGACCACAATTGAGCCCAACATTTCTGTTGTTAAGCGAGACATTTGTTAAATGATTTCCCCCCATTTTACAACCTTTCTTGCCACAGCTGTTGAGTGAATCACTTGCAGTTGTTAAGTTAAACCATGAATAGGGATTATTGGTCCAGGAAAGGGCCTGTCACACAACCCGCAGTTGTGCAAAGTCCCTCCTGGCCACAACTGCCACTTGCTCTTCGAGCAGGAGTCATGAGTCCAGGAGAACTGCCAGATTATGCACAGGTTCTTTGGCCCATGGAGAATTGCCACCTTTGGTCTTGGGTGAGGTGACATTGTTTGATCATGTGACCAAAGGGATGCTGCAATAGTCATAAGTGGGCCAGTGTCAACCCATCCAAGACCAAAGGTGGCAATTCTCTGTGGGCCAAAGAACCCCAAACCCAGAGCCACTTGGTCTTGCCAGGGTTCAGTTTCAACCCATTGCTCCCCATCCAGCCCCTAACAGCCTCCAGGCACCATGAGAGGCATTGCTTAACTCACCACAGTCATGCTTTATAAACCCCCTCTTCCTCATTTCATCCTATTAGATCTAACAGAAGAAGTAGAGGTGGTATTCAGCAGGTTCTGACCAGTTCTGGAGAACCAGTAGCTGAAATGTTGAGTAGTTCAGAGAACCAGCAAACACCACCTCTGACTAGCCCCGCCCCCATCTATTCTCTGCCTCCCAATCGAGTCCCAGCTGATCATCTGGGTCTTCTTTGGTTGCTCTGTGCAGGAGAACAGAGCTGGAAAGCAGGTTAGTGGGGTGGAGAGAGAATGGAGATTTTGCAATAACTTTCCCCCAGGAGTGGGGAGGGAATGGAGATTTTACAGTATCCTTCTCCTGCCATGCCTACCAAACCACGCCCACAGAACTGGTAGTAAAAAAAATGTGAATCCCACCACTGACAAGGAGCATATGACAAGTTCTATCTGGAGAGCTATATTTTTGTGGGCCATTTTGTGCTATGGCCCCTAAACTGCAGAATCTTCTTCCATCCAAAGCAAATATGGTCTTGTTGCTTCTAAGCTTCCTAAGGTCTCAAGATCCATTTATATCAGCAGGCCTGGAGACCCTGGTGGAACCAGTGAGGTGGCTGTATTACTATCAACATCCCTTTATCGGTTATTCTAGTTTTAGCCGTTTTTGTGGTTTTTAAAAATGTTTTTAATATTCCTGATAGGATGACGCTTTTAGATATCTGTGTTTTTGGTTCTGTTGTATGCCACCCAGAATTACTAGCTTGTGAAATGGCTGGCTCTATAAATTAGGTAAATCAATAAACAAAAATAAACAAGCTAAGGTGGAAATATTGTACTAATGTATGTATTTATTCACAGTAAACTGCATATGCATCTGTATCCCTTGGCTGTTTAATGGCTGCTTTCCAGTGGAAGCTGCAGTCAGCTGAATGGAGAAAAAGGCTGGTTTTGGCAGGACTTCTTCCTGCATTCCCTTTAACTCTTCTATCACACTGTTGCATCACAAGGGACAGCGATCAAGCATCCATGGAGCTGGGAACCAAATCTCTGTTTTGCTTCTATGCTAGAATATTGTTCAATGTTTTTGCATATCACATTTGATTAAGAAGTCAAGCATTGAGCTTCTGCTTGGCAGGAACATCTAAATTAGTTCTGCCAGGGAAGGGCTGCAAAATTCTAGATGACCACAAAATGGAAGACTGGCAATTTTGTATCATTTTATTGGCAACTGGTGGTCACCTGGAGATCTGTAGCCCAAACGCAGAGGTATCAAACTCAATTTCATTGAGGGCCAGATCAGGGTTGTGTTTGACTTCAGGGGGCCAGGATGGGCATAGCCAGGGTGGGTGTGGGCAGATTGATGTCACTCATGGAGGCTCTGTTTTCAGCCACAATGGCCTCCTGCAGCTCTCTGTGTCAGGGTTCCAACGGATGCCCTAATTAATGTATGAACCTCAAGCCAAGTTTCAAAAGAAATCCAATTATTTATATTAGGAGCAACATGTCTGTACTTTCCCAAGTGCAGTTGGCTCTGCCCCACATAATTTACTGACTACCTATGACCCTGTTTCCCCCCCTCCTCCCAGGGTGTGTCATAAATCTCATTTTCTACAGCACTTTCATGGGCTGTAGAAACCATTCCTCTCTGGTTGGCTCTAGTAACTGGGATAAAATCTGGAGAAAAGTATGCATGGAATGTGCTTCTGGTCATAGCAACCAAGCTGCTCCATCAGTTCTGCCCCCAAGTGGGGGAGAACAAGTGGGGAACTGGCCAGGAATGCTTTATGAGTTGACACTCTGCCAGCAAAAATGGAGTTCAAGTGTCATGCCCCTGTTAGAATATGACTCCGAGGGAGTGGAAGAACAGCCGACAGGGAGTGGAAGTGTGGATCCAGAGGTTGTGGAGGAAACTGGGGAAGGGCATTCAGAGGAAGACCCATACCCTTCATCCTAGGGCATGCAGGGAGGAGCGGATGAGGGAGAGATGTGAATGGCATGGTCTATGGGGGGGGGGAGGAAAGGGTCCTGATCCCCTTCATGGGCTGCAGCTGTGAGGACTGTTTAAAAGGACAAACTGCTCATGGCCCAGTGCTGGAAACAAAGTGTGAAATAATTCTAGTCTTTGAGTTCTTATCTGAGTTCTGGTGTCCTTCCCAGTGTGTGTATTTCGATATCTGTGGATGTCTTCATGCCCTTATCCTGCCATGTCTCATTAATTGCTTCAGTGTGGTTTGTGTTATTTTTTCCTATTTATAATTTATATGCATTCTGAGTTTGAACGGAATTTCTTCCTTTTTGCAACTGTTTGTGGGGGAGTTTTTTCTTCAGTCAATGATAATTGGACATTTGAAGCCAAGCTGAAGGAACTAAAGGGACTTCCCGTTTTTGTGACTTTGTTCTTTTGTATCCCACCCTGGGTCATCACATCAAGGATGCCGCGGGCAGCCCTCCTGAGCTCCATTTTGACTGGCAGAGGCACTGCAGACCGGTCCTTCGTTGTTTCCAGGGCAGCCCCATGGGCCAGATCTAAGCACCCTGTGGGCTGGATCCAGCCCGCAAGCCTTGGGTTTGGCAACCCTGCCTTAATGTAATACTGGTAATGACTGTTCAAAGTTACACTGGCATTGAAAAAAGTGATGTATGGCTGTTTTTTCACACTTACAAACATTGCAGCATCCCCACGCCTACATAATCCAAATTCAGAGGCTTGGAAACATGACTCATATTCATGATGGTTGCAGTGTCCCAGGATCACGTGATC
>BHFT01028715.1:0-23451 GCA_004320025.1 Laticauda laticaudata
GTCTTTACCATTAGGTCCTATCAGGGGTGGGATGGACCTTGAGTCTTTTAGTTTGTTGTTTACAAAATTGTAGAAAGAGCAGGTGGAATTGGTGCGTAGAAGGTTTTCTTCTTGTTTAATGTGATAATTGATGCATTCAGTTGATTTTTTTTATTATATATTTCAGGAAAAAAATGTTACAGCTTATGAAGTCTTTCTGTGAGAGTTGTACCAGTACTCGAGACATTTCTGTTATATTTCCAGGAAATCAGGATAGCCCTAGGCTTCATTGATTTCAAATATTTGGAATTCTTTCTCTCTCTCTCCCTACCCCCTTCTCCCTTTCTCTGTCTTATTTTAAAAGATTTCTTGCTTTGCAAGTGTTCCTGAGGACTTGGTATATTGTTAATCCATGCTTATCTGGGTGTTGGCTGCTGGAACAGGATTTGCTGTAGACTTTTTGATACTTCTCTGCTTTTTTATACCTCTTTTGGTTTGTAAATATGGTTTATTTCTATGAGTCTCTTCATGGCTGATTTGTCTGAATGTCAACCTTCCAAGATTTCTCATTTTCTCATTTAACATTTTTGGATTTGAATTGGTCTGGGATACTCACAATTTCTCAAATGAAATTTTGATTGATTCTATCCATGTGTGGTATGATTAAAAAGTTTTCATCATATCTCCTAATTTCTAGTTAATATTCATTGGTGAGCTCTACTAATCTTCTGTCCTAAATAATGGCTGGTATGTAGATGACAACTTCAACATAGTAAAAAAGGAATGAGTAGAGTAGAATAGATCAGAACAGAATAGAATTCTTTATTGGCCAAGTGCGACACACACTTTGATGACATTTTTGATCTTAGGAATCCTTTTGAAGTCTTGAGTTATTAAAGAGCCTAGAAACTTGAAGGTCTCGACTGTTAACACTGTGTTGTCTAGTATTGCAAGAGGTGGAAATATAGGAGGTTTTCTCCAAAAATCTATTGTCATTTATACAGTTTTGAATGTGTTCAGTTCAAGATTGTTCCGGATGTACCACAAGGCTAGTTGTTCAACCTCCCATCTGTATTCGGATTTGTTGTTGTCTCAAATGTGACCAATCACTGTTGTGTCATCTGTAAACTTCAGTACTTTAACAGAGGAATCCTTTGAGATCATTGGTATACCAGTCATTGATATAGAGAAAGAAGAGAAAAGGAGAGAGCATACATCCCTGGGGGTGGGGGGTGCTAATTGTTCAGGTATCTGGTATGATACCGTATAATTCACTTATAAGTGTGGTCAGGCATGGCTGGGATAATAGTAGAGAAGACTTATTAAACAATCAACTTCAAAAGAATAAAATTTATAAGGAAACAAGAAAACAACGATACACTACTGTTCTTGGATATCAGCAGAGGAAGCAAGGACAAATTAGAGATAGAATTCTATCGAAAAGCCACCCACACCAATCATATTCTCCATTATCCATACCAACCAAGTGTTCCACTACTTTTCACAAAAGAAGTTGTAAGAACATTATTCAGATGAGCACAAATGTATTGCAGCAACCCAGAACACATGAAATAAGAAACAGACCACCTATCCAATAATTTTCAACAAAATGGATACTCACTCAATTTTATCAAAAGTACCTGACCATTCAACCCGCACAACCAACACAAGCTATGTAAAAGATAACACTACCATACATTAAAAACATCTCAGAAACAATTACAGCATTACTGTAGCTCACAAACCAACTAAAGACCTCCAAAACATTTTAAGTGAACCAAAAGATCCAACAATTCAAGAAGAGGAGTCATCTACAACATATAGTATAAGGACCGTAATAGCTTTTCTTTCTTTCTTTTTTCTTTCTTTCTTTTTTCTTTCTTTCTTTCTTTCTTTCTTTCTATTTATTTACTTATTTACTTATTTATTTATAAAATGTATTGGCCACCCATTTTATCTCAGGGTAAATCTAGGCAGCTTACAATCATAAAAGGCAAAAGCTGTATAAGCTAAAAGACTATGTAGAAAAAGACAGGCAGAAGGCTAGCAGAGAATATAAACAGTGACACCAACTAGCAATCCAAACACATAAAGAAAGTTTTATTTTTTATATAGTTACAATACTGATGATGTCACCTAATTGAATAACAAATCATCTACAAGCAAACAACCAAGCTCAGAGAGCACCAAGGACTCCATAGTTCAATCCTAAGCTAATATATTTTCTTCTATTAGATAGAATGTTGCCTCTCTTGCAATTTTACTTCATTTTGTTTTTACATTATTGGAAAACTCCTGGAAATTGCTACAGAAATAAGTTAGAAAAATAATGCAAAAAAGTTACTTGTTTTTGTTTTTCTTTCTTTTTAGGTATTACAACTGTGCTTACTATGACAACTATCAACACTCATCTCAGAGAGACTTTGCCTAAGATTCCATATGTCAAAGCCATTGATATGTATCTTATGGGCTGCTTTGTGTTTGTCTTCTTGGCCTTACTTGAATATGCCTTTGTCAACTATATCTTTTTTGGAAAGGGCCCTCAAAGGCAGAAGAAACTTGCTGAAAAGACAGCCAAAGCAAACAATGATCGTTCTAAGTTTGAAAGCAATCGGGTAGGATTTTTCATATCTTCTACAAGTTTGTCTTATTTTCAGTTTCAAGAGATAGTTCCAATCAACGGAATTAAGTCTTATTACCTTGCCTATTGGATTGCATATTAGATAATACAGGATATATTAGATTAGCCATCAGCATCACTTTATATTCATTACAGTTTATCAATATAAAATATATAGCATATACAGAATGCAGTAAGCACAAAAATTCCTAAAACAGCGTACAAATTTGGCAAATTTCAAAATCAACAAGAGTGAAAAACAATCACAGGAATTTGTCTTTCCATCATTGATCTTAGTGTAGTTTTCTTCCTTCCTTCCTTCCTTTCTTCAAACTTTAAGCAACTCTGGGTTGATCACAGAATAAAAAGAAATAATATGTGATCAAGATAGAGAATTTAAGATTTTTCCCTTAAGCTCTATGTTTCTTGAAGTAATTGAAACTACTTTTATCAAAAAGAAGAAAAATATGTCAGAGAGACTAGTCATACTTGTCTTACATTACTTAGCACAGCAGAATAATGAACAGTAAAATTCCTTGATATTTTGTTTTTGCAATTGCATTTATAAGTACTATTATAATAACATTAACAGGAAAGGACAGCTCTAAAAGTAGGAATATTTAATATGCATTTTCACAGTTGACATTAATGAAAACAAAACCTTACATATACTATTAAAATTAATATTTCTCCAATTAAAACATATATTTGAATATAGTCTTAAAATTATACTTATTATTTAAAAATATTTATAATTTTACATTAAGAAGGATATATACAAAAATGATTATGTTAGGAGATCTGCAACATGATTTTTCTTGGACTTAAAAGGTGCAATTTAATGCAGAGAAAAATGAGGTTTTTTTAAAAAGTGAGAGCATATATGAAATTAAAAGTTTTACATAATACTAATTTTAATTGATTCAGTAATGGTTGCTATGTACCTACATTCATTTATTCACTAAATTGGTAAAAAAAAATGTAAAGAATTTGAATATAAGAAAATGGCAAATTGGGACACACTTACATCCAAAGCATATGCAGTAAAAAAAGAAAACACATAGGTTTTGTGTACAAATGAGCTTTATAATTTCCAGAGTTACAAATTTTCTAATTTAAGATTGGAAATGCACTTGTGCATATACACACATACAATCACTCATTTGCACGCCATATACAGTGTACTACTAAAATTCTTATGTCTGTTTGTAACTTTCAATTAGGCAAAATTGGAAGCTATAGGGCAAAAATTACTGAATCAAATGGGCTAACTTATAGAATGTGGAAATGATGTTTGGGAAAGTTGTAGCCAGTCAAGCATCACCAAGCCTTGTGGCGATACTTCCCAGAAACCCATAGTTTATGTGGTACAAGGGAAGATGGGACGGCCCTTCCTCATTATCTTTCCTGCCTCTCTATGGTCCCTACATCACAAGGACCCAACAGGTAAGTGAAGATTGGCTGCTATAGAACCAAGGCTAAAGTTTGAAATCTCTTAATCACATTGGGTGGTGAGGGAAGGACAACGGAGGATCTGGGATGCCTGTTGGTGAAATAGGTTTGGCTGGAGGCAATGATGGTTGACAGATGAGCCTTCTTTCACCCTGTAGAGAGGAGGCCCTTTGGAATATACCAGAATAAGGAGTGGAAGAGAGGATATTCTCACAGATCACACAATTCCCACAGTAAAGTGGGAGGATGTCTAATATTTATATAAAACTTGTTCTCTCTTTCCTAGTGTCTCATTGTAGACGATGTGTTTCGTGGTGACAAACAAAAAATCTGGCTGGCCAGTCAAGTTATTTTTCTGGTGGTTTTCCTGCTATTAATAGTAGAAAGAAATAAAAAATCCATTTTCTGGCAATCCTCTGCTAAGATGAACATTATGTGGAGCTCTTTCTTGTTCTAAGGATCACACCTTTTGTGGCTGTTTGCCCCTTGTGACTGACCACTTATGATCTCAAGAGCTAACTCCAAGCCTAGAAATTGTTGTATTGTATAAAGAGATAAGTTTTATATAGGAAATAAATTCTTAGGCAATTTAAAGAAGTGTTTAAATTAATAGTAAAGCTCTGTGCATTATTCTAATTGATTTCTAGTAAATGTTGATTATCCAGAGCAGTTGAAAGAAAGTTGAGGCAAATGTAGGATTATATTGTATTATTTTAAGGGCATTTTATTCTCACTTTAATTTTGGAAAAAGTAATCCTGCCATATTTTGAGATAATTACAATTCATGTGAAATCTAGGTTCTGCCTCAGTATAGGACTTGATTTCAGTGAAGAAAATGGTACTGTATTCAACTTATTTTTTTAACATAAGAAACATATTCCAGCATAAGATGTTAAAGACACATCTAATTCCAGACTTTGTCTCTAATTTGAATGATTTGGAACTAGATTCATAATTTGGAACTACAGTAGATTATTAGATCTCTAACATCTTCATAATTTTATGTAATTTTTGATCCCCCAGGTTCTTTAATTAAGAGCTCTGAAATACAAATCATTTCAAATTACTGTTGTGGGATGTATTTGTCAACCAAGATAAAACACTAGATCAAGACTGGCAAATAATATGACTGACCTCAGGGACTCAGCCCATGATAAGCCTTTGGTCCATTGGAGTGTGTGTGTGTGTGTGTGTGTGTGTGTATTAATAGCTATTAATCTTGAAAGCCCTATGCTATTTCAGGACCTGCTAAGAAGCAAATGAGAAGGAGCTGTCTTGTAGCTACTTGGTCATTGTGGAAGATTGATCATTGGACTTATATCCAACAGGATTCATTTTATATTTTACTGTTAACATTTTCCCCTTTTCTATTGTCTTCTGGTTGTTTTGGGTCTACGTGTGTTTCAAGGAAAGTAGTCACATTGGTAAAAGATAAGAGATAACACATGAAACAGATTGTGCAAGTTGAATTGACAAGAAAGAAATATGAAAACTAAAACTGGGAATGTGTTTAAATACTTCTTTGTTCATTAGTTGTGGAGAGATGTCTTGGCTTACCCGAACAAAAATTAGTTTCCTTTGGTTAATTAAAATAGGAGGCTGTTTATATTTGAGATTGGATGCACTTTTTTATTTTTCCCTTTTCCCTACTTTCCATTTTTAAGGTGATTTCTTTTTCATTTCTATAGGTCATTTTCAACTGTTTATTAATATTTCTCAGGATTCAGATAGCCTAAACATTCATCTAAAGAAATTAGAGATGGCAATCTTATTAAAAAACAAGAAATAGAAATTGGCAAACCTGATATGTACACAAAGTTTAGTGAAATCCTAAAAAAAAATGCTGCTTTAAAACTATCCATTTATGTAGTTTTAATAATGCATTAGAAAAAAGTCAATTTTTTTTAATATTAACAAAATTGTAGTAGTAATATTTTTAGCTCTTGATAGTGTATTAAATATAGTTTATCAGATAGTTTGCAAATGTATATCAGTAGCACTTTCCTGTTACTTATAATGCTTATTTTCCATTTGTAATGAATGTTAAAAACTAATTACACTTATTAAATACTAAACAATGTTAATTAAACTTAGTCTTCTGAGTTTAAAAAAAACTAATGGGGAGTGCTAGAATTTACAGGTAGGGATATTTCGAAAGATATATCAGGTTAACTTTTGTCTTCTGTATTTGTACATCTTTGCTTGCATTTTCTATTGCTCCAAATAGATTTTTTACTATTAAGTGTTTGATGGTAAAGTGAATTATGTAAAAATGTTTGAGTTAAAAAACTACCAAACACTGGCAAAATCAGAAATAAAACATGACTAGATTACATTGTTTGAGGCCAAACTTCCAAATTACATAATGAAAAAAGCAGTAAAGAGTAAATGTAGTAAAGAGTACTGCAATGGACTGTAGTTTATAAAACCCTGTTTTGGCAGCAATCTGAATGAAAAATACAAGAATTAATATCAACAAAATTTGGGAAATGTAGGGCACCTTTACAGTGGAAAGAAATGTGCTTTTTTCAAAGGTTTTTGAAAAAAATATGAATATAAGAAAAACACATTCATATAATAAAACAAAATGGAATCAAAGCTTTTTTGGGAGTATGGAGATGGTAACTTGCTGAGTAAGAGTAAGACTTGTGGTAAGAATAATACAAGAATATTGAAGAACACTTACAAGAATTGCATCTGTCTAGTCTAGAGAAAGGATGGATGGAGAAGGCAGCTGATGTTGTGACGAAGTAGTGAGGACGAGCAGCAGCTCCGTGAAGTCCCACCAACTTCATCAGTCCATGGGCTCTACAAGGGCCAAAAGTCACCTGTAGGGATGATGAGAGTAGAGCAGATACTTTGATGGTCACAAAGAGAGCACCATCTCCTCAACTGACCTGAAGAAAACCCCTTCAACTGGCAGGAGAGAAGACAGACATTATGGGTGAACCGAAGCCATGAAAGCCAGCTAAAATGGAAGAGAAGAAAGGAAAGATCCTGTAACAGTGTGCTTGGTCTGGGTAAGAATTCTTCTAACTTTTGCCATGGAATTTTCCTTAAAGTACCCCCTTTGGAAAGTGGAACTCAACGGAGGTAAATAGCAGCGATTAAAGACCTGGAGCTACTGTCAGATTTGGAAAAAAAAAAAAAAGAAATCGTAGTCAGAAGTAATTTTAAAAATAAAGGACAGACTGGATTGGTTAGCTTTTCAAAAATTAAATTGTTTCAAAATTTTGGATTATACTCTTACTACCACCTTGGCTTGAAGAACTTTGGGAAATTACTGGAAAATATTTTTATTTGGAGACATTTTATTTGCAGTAAAAGTGGAGAAAAAAGGTAAAAGTAAGACCTGCTGGCCAAAGAAGGCAATATAGAGCTGGAAAAAGTGGATGAAGTTAAACTTTTGACTAGGGTAGATTGGCTGGAATACACTAAACACCTTCAACTGATTATACTTGGTGCTTGGAGACAGACTGTGAAAACATTCAACTTTTAGAACCTTGAGGATTGTAAACATGTTGGACAGTATGAGAGTGTGAAAGCTTGTAGTTTTGAAACAAAATGGAGATTGTTAAGGGACTAATTAATGGAGTGATTGTGTGAATTACTCTAATATTAGCTATCTTGGTGGGGCATAATTGGGACATTGGGATTTTGACAGATTACTGAGTAAAATTTTAAATTTATTAAAATAAGGAAAAATTGGACTACAAGGGGAAATAAATGTCTAACTAAAAGAAATATTATTGATGCTCCAAGGTACACAGGAAATGATAAGGAACCATAGGGAAATAAAAGAATTGATACATAATGTATCAATGTGTAGTTGTGAGACCAGAAAATTATGACCAAAAGACACTGAACAACAAACATGAAATTCAGGAAACAGAAAATAAAATAGAAAGAACAGAGGGAAGGTATAGGAGAAGGAAAACGACAAGCGATACAAAAAGATAAAAAAGAAGATACAGACAAAGCTGAAATAGAAATGGTGAATTACACTTTAAGAGATGAAAAGTTAGAAGGTGATACACAAAAAGGCACCCCTGAAGTGAGGAAAAGATTATTAAAAGGTGTATTGAAGGTTCAAAAGAGTGAAGAAGCAGCAGAGTTAGAAGAAATACTTTGATCAGTCATGAACAAGATAAGAAAATACAAGATCCCATGGGAGGAATATGGGAGATGTGCCAAGAAGTCACCAAGAGTTGAGATACGAAAACAGGCAAGAGATGAGAGATAAATGCAAAATACTGCTTAATACAGGAGCTATACCATTAAGAAATAGTATAAAGATAGAAATTAGAAAAGGGGAAAAGATTACTTTTTTAATTTGGGAATTATTCTATTAAGGGGTATAAAATAGCAGCAGAAGTAAGAAATCTAGATATGTAAACAAAGATGAAGTAATTTGTGTAATTAAATAATGAACATTGAATAATTAAGATAAGTAAACCGTATGATTATTTGGAAGTTAATGGTTATAAATGTGATGTTTACTAGATGTTTATAATGTTGGATATTATTAATGAATTATAGATAAAATTGAACAGAGGGCCTAATCAAATAACACAAAAGTTTCAACAGGAATACATGAAGATGAATAGGTATTAAGAATAATACTTACTACTGTATGTATAAAATTGACTATCTGTATTCAATCGAGATTTTATCCAGATGATATACTATTATTGTGAATATAGAAATTTTATACAAAACCAAGAAAATTGTACAATAAAAAAATAACAAAGAGAAAAGATGGACCGGGGTGACATGATAGTGGTGCTTCATTATTTGAGGGGTAGCCACAAAGAAGGGGGGGTCAACCTATTTTCCAAAGTACCAGAAGGCAAGATAAGAAGCAGTGGATGAAAACTTATCAAGGATAGTAGCAATTCCTTCAATTAGAAAGTGTTCATTAGCACAATTCTGTTAGATAAAAGCCAAATATTAATCACAAGTGTAATCTGAAGTGGGTGAAAAGCCAAACTTCTGTAATATTTACAATAAGTTGGTTTTTCATGACATTCATCACATGAATACAATTTATCACTTAGCAAATTTATATAATAGTGTGTTGTTGAAATTCAGGAACATATTCTAAAGCAATCTGCATCAGTGATTGCTAAATTTTAAATTATTGAAAAGTAACATAGGTTGTGATTCTGTAGTACCTAAGCCATTAATCCTTCACTAATAGTTTAAAATAGATAATAAGCTAATGATATTTTGTGCCAAAATAGAATAAGGATCCTGGGCTTCAGTATTGGCTAATGTGGCTTAAATTGGCTCAGTGAATAGTTAACTAAAGCTCATTCAAAAGCATCAATTGGATGAAAAACAGAGCTCTGTAAAGTAAAAAGTAAGGTCATCTCTGTGTTATTGTGTCCGAAATCAATGCCTGGTAGATTGATTTTTTTTTTAAGAAAAGAATACATATAGTATATTATATATAACATTATGAAAAATATATGCATTATATTTTTAATAGAATAGTTTTAGAATCTTTGAAATGATCCTTAATATTCCTGCCATATTAAATACAGAATAAAAAAGGAATAAAATATTTTAGGCAATATGAATTATCTCCTAGTACCTGAGATCATCATAAGTATGATTTTAAGGCTTGCTACTTGTGCAAGAAAAAGCTTTTGATATCAATGGCAGTTTTGTTATTGTCTTTGGTGAGATAAAGTGATATCTAATGTCTACTGCATTAATACTTGTATTATAGTAGCTTTCTAGAACAAATATATATATAGTAAAGCTTCAGCAAGATAGAAAAGCTGTTAGTTAGTTAGATAGCATATCTTTAAGTAACAAAGAGCAAGTTAATTTTTCACTTGAATGACAATTGAAAACTTTTTAAGAATCCTTTTTTTAATTTCCAGTAAAGATGAACTGTACAGCTGGCAACTTTCAAAGCTGTGCAAACCTTGCCAAAGATATTGATTCTTTGATAATTAGGAAAAATGTTTTATATGTACTTCTGCACCCTTTGAAGCTTCTCTTTCAAAGATTATTCTTAATAGTCATAACATAAAAGAGAAAAGCAGATAACTAGCTGCTCATTGAAGACAAGAGAATGCTAAAGGTTGAGACTGTTCAACTCTTATTATGTCTCAGTTTTTTCCAACTTGAGGGTATACATTCTACAAGGAAAAGTGATTAGCATACTTGAGAGAATAATATAGAAAGAAAGTCAGCATCCATTTCCATCATTTCAAAGTTCAGGACATAAAATAATAGACTTAAATTACAGTAAAATACAGGTTTCACTTGAATATAATAGGGAAGTTATTCCTATTCCAATATTACTTTCTAAAAGTAAAAACATTCAACAATGAAACCAATCTCCTTTGCTGTACGTACTTCAAGACAGAATTTGGAAAGCCATCTCTTAAGAACTCAAGAAACAGAAGGTCAGTATCAAAGGCTTGAAGATCTGTAGGTTTGTTCTCATGCACCTTCAATTGCAGAATTTAAAAAATGTCTTCTTGTGGAGATAATTATAGTGCATTCTATTGTTGAAAGCTGCCAGGAAGCTATTGTACAATTGGTTGAATCAGTTATGGGAGTGGTCTTGAGTATTCACTGATTTGCCTGTGTCACAATTCTGCTCACTAAGCTGTATTGGGTACTAGGAGCTTCCAAGTGCAATTCAAAAGGTTGGTGTCACCTTTAAATTATTTTATGGCTTCGGATTTGGTTATCTGTGGAACTGTCTTCCTGTCGCTTTTGCTCATGAGCAACATCTCATCAAGTAGGCCTGCTTCAGGCCCCAACTGTAAAACTATGTAATCTTTCAGGATGTAGGTTATATACCTTCTCTGTTGCTGTACCTGTCCCATAAAGCATATTATAAGTTTCTTGGTTAGTGACTTTGGGCCAGTCACTCACCAACTCAGCTCACTGGGTTCTTGATCTGGGAAGCATACACAGCAGGAATATTAGGTATGTGTACCACCTGAATTTATTCTCTCTCCCGTTATCTCTGTCTCTGTCCATTTCTCTCTCTCTCTCCCCCTCCTCAACTTCTCCTCCCTCTCCCTCCCTCTGTCTCCCTCTCTCTGTTCCTCCCTCCCTCTCTCTCTCAACATAAATAACAGGATAAAAATATAATTATTGTTTCCATTTTGTCATTTGAAATAATAATATGTAAGTTTCCTAGAGTTACTTCAGTGATTGAAGCAGCTGACAAATTGATAAATCGGTGAATAAAGTTACCTTTATGTCATCCTAAAACATAGGAGAGAAAAGTTTAAAGTCGTGTTTAGATGTTCATGTTTTAAGTAGCGTTTTCCCTCTTATGGGGGAATTTTTGCCATGAGTTTGATTTATCATATTTCCTCAGTAATGAGTTTTTAATGGGATCAAAGGTGGGAAACAGCCAGGATTTATTGGCCGTATCAGGCTACTGTGGAAATGTTCCTTCCTTATCAGACATAGGCATTTGCTTTCAGCTGCGTTTAGACCCATTTATCTACTTATTTGTATTTCATGTATTTAGACTTGCCATTTCCATCAAAAAGGGGCTCTAAGTGGTGTCCTTTCCTGAGGCATCTATCCCCATAATGCCTGATTTCAAAGGGTAAATCCGTGTCAGGCCTGCCACAACTTAAATCTCTAAATAGAAACAGTCCTTGGTTCATAGGTTAAAAAAGGTATAGTTTTATTAGAAATCAAGTGTATTGCAGTATTGCAAAATCAGAACTGAGAATCATATGCCAAAACCCCTCTTCCCTCCCCTAGTTGTCCCTCATTCTCCCCCCCCCCAGCAACCAATCAGGTTCAGGCTAGGTGTATTCATAACTGTCAATCAAGCTTGGTAGTTTGATATGTGGCTCCCTCCTTCTTCCAGCTGAGTTACCTTGAGGCAGCATTTTAAGGACATACAGCACTTACTTTAGTTTCCCTAAGTATTCCCTCCTTCATTCCCCCAATTCATGGCAGTCTGTCACCACATAGCAGTGAAGCACAAGCAGATATGAGGGAGCACTTGATAATCAGCATCATATGGGATCCTACGTAATCAGGCTTTGTGTTTTTTTGAAGAAATGCGAGATCTGTGTTCAGACTTTGTTAGAAAGAATTAATCTTGTATTGTACAAAAGATCTAAGGAAAATAGTTTTCTTGCTAGTTGTTCTCAAATTGTGTGAGTCATGGGCTTTCCCCTGCTTTTAGTGTGAAAGAGTTTTGCAAAGCTATACATTTTTTTTCTTTTTATTTCTTGTGTGATACCATTTTACCTATTCATAACCATCTTGATATACTTCAGTGCAGGGATCTTCAAATTTGACAGCTTTAAGACTTGTGGACTTCAAGTCCCAGAATTCCTCCTCCAGTCATGTTAGCTCAGGAATTCTGGGAATTNCAGAATTCCTCCTCCAGTCATGTTAGCTCAGGAATTCTGGGAATTGAAGTCCACAAGTCTTACAGCTGTCAAGTTTGAAGACCCTTGCTTTAGTGGATATCTCTGGATTCTGCTAATGACAACAACCATTGTAATACTTTCTGATTTGAGATAAATCAGCTGCTAAATTTATTATCTTCATATTTCTGAATCTTAATTAATTCCATGTTACTCCTATGTTTGTCTCCCCATTCTATTTTTTTTTTTTTTTTCCAGAGTATATAGGAACNATTTCTGAATCTTAATTAATTCCATGTTACTCCTATGTTTGTCTCCCCATTTTTTTTTTTTTTTTTTGCCCAGAGTATATAGGAACCCAAATTTAAAGATCTGGGGAAAAATTAACAAGGGATTTGCTTTTCCATTCAGAGGGCTGGCCTAGAAAACCTCCAAGGCTCCCTTTCAATCGTATGATTCTATGATCAATCTAAATGTGAAGTTGGGAGACTGGAGATTCTCTGCTCCTGTGACCTGTCAGTTAAACTAGTGGATTTTTGGATGTGGATCAGCTACTTTCTTGAAGGAAAACCAACATCTCAGGCCTCAGCGACATCCAAGCCTACATCACTAGGGTAAAAAGAGAGCGAGGCTGGTAGTTGTTTTTTCTCAATATTATGAGCTGTTTAATGAAAAGGTGAAATGAAATTTAAATATAACCCAGTTATTTTGCTAATTGGTCCTATGTTATAAACACTGAAACTCTGAAAAACTTTATGTGTTCATTAAGCAGCACCAAGGAAATCAATCTGTATTAGAACCATAAAAACAGTACAATTTGGATTTGTTAATGAGGTTGAATAAAGTTTGCCCATTAATGAAAATACAATTCACACTTGCATGTGTTTCTCCTGAAAAGAACTAGAGGAAACACATTCCTGTGATTTAATCTAATTACAGGAATGAAGTCAGTCTTACAGTAGATATTGGTCATAAGGTGGCAGAGGGACATGATTTGAGTTTCTTGATAACTAAAAGTGAGAAACACGATATTTCATCCATAAACTAGAAAAATACAAATTGAAAATGCAATTCAATCTCAGTCTTCATAACCATATCATTTCACAAAAATGTTGTTAACATGAGAAAACAACCCCATCGTCCAGATTTCATTCTCTGTTTTCTCTATTTTCAGACTAATATAGCTGCACAAAACTAATAATTTCTGTGAAATATGTTAGAGAAAGCCATCATACTTTTGTGAACTTAAGTAAAGTCAAATAATTCAGTTTGCTTTAAACAGTGCTACTGAGCAATAAAAAGCATGAATACATACATACCCATCCCCTAGTATATAAATGTAAAATTAAAGCAACAAAGATAATATTGTAAGAGCGACTGAGATCTTTGTAATCGGGGAGCATGCTTTGTGTCATGAAGGAGAGCAAAAAAGGAAGAAGGATGGTTTCTAATATAAGATGAAAAAACACTGCATTTGTTTCAATTTGTTTTATTTTTATGCTCTTTTAAAATAGTCCACTTTATTTTTGTGTGCATCTATATGAATGTAAATAATTTCTGAATATGATATCTTACTTTTGAATTATTACATTAATAATTATCAATTTGCTTCTAACCAGGTGGACATGCATGGGAACATATTGTTAACATCCCTTGAAATTCACAATGAAGTTGCAAGCAATGAAGTCACAACAAGTGTCAGTGATCCACAGAATTCAGCAGTATCCTTTGATAACTCAGGAATCCAGTACAGAAAGCAGAGTTCCCACCGAGAAACTCTTGGAAGACGTACATTAGACAGAACTAGCACTCACACTAAGAAGAGTCATTTGCGGAGAAGATCTTCTCAGCTAAAAATAAAAATTCCTGATCTAACAGATGTGAATGCAATTGACAGATGGTCAAGGATGGTGTTTCCTTTCACATTTTCTCTTTTCAACTTAATCTACTGGCTATACTATGTCAACTAAATGGACTTTTACTTCGTTTTTTTAAACAAAAGGACTGTAACAAGCAAATGCTATTTTGCCTGTTATTTTGTATATGTACAGAATACTTTTTACACTATATAAAATATATACATACTTACATATACATATATATATATATATATATATATATATATATATATATATATATATATATATATATATATATATATCCTACGTGTACATATATTGTGAAAGAATATGTATTATACTCATTGCGCATAAACATGTATACACACATTATGTAATGGTGTACACAAAATGCCTTTTAAAATAAACTTTTCAAATGAGAGAGGCAGCTTTTTGAAGCAGTATGCTTTGAGAAATATAGTTCTGTAATATTACCAAATCTTTATTTAAATCATCAAAATTCTGTCTTTTTGCAAAACCTTTTGCAAATCTTATTTTAATTACTGTCATTTACACTGTCCATTATGTAAGACAGGTTTTAATATTATTTGTTTAATACAGGGCAATTGAATTGTTTCATAATCAACTTTGAGATTCTGTGTTAATATGTTTTATTCACAATGGAATATTTTAATTTTGCATTTTCTTGATCACTTTTACTTGTCCTCGGAACAGTCATAATTATTGCTATAATAATATGTTATTTTAAATTGAACAACTGCTTACATTTTCAGGATTTTTTAAACTGGGGGATTATCAAACCATCTATTCAAAATTAGGAGATACTATCTATGGAGATTCTTTTTGATTAAACTGAAGTAAATCCTTTATTGGGCAGACTTCAGCCAGTGAAGTCTTAATCAATTCTATTCAATCTCCATTTATGAAACTAAAATTGATGAAATCAAGGATTTAGCCAACAGAGGGTTTGTTCATCACCTCTAGATTTTATACAATATATGTACCTCAGTAATGAAAATTGATCCAAATTATGAACATTCAGATTCAATTAGAATACCTTCCTACTGCATGATCGATCATCACAGTTTTATTGTATGGCTAGTTTAACTCTCATGTGCTTTGTGTACTTGTTCACCATTTCAAATTTCCAGGAGATAGCTAGAGTACAAGAGATTTTGAAAGGCAGCAGGTCCATGGATTAGAAAAATGCTATGATAATGGATGAAATTAGTTCTTTCTAAGCTTCTTGCTACTATGCTGCTTTTTTAAAAAATCCATGATGCCAACCAAGAGATGATCTGGTGATTCTAGCTCAAAGTTTTATTTAAAAAAAATCAGTATTTCAAAGATAATTTAGAAAATGTTTTTGTTTTTTTAACAGACAGGAAAATGCATTCATATTATCAAAATTATTTAAACAAGATTAATGTAAAATATATTTGAACAATATGCACACACACACACACACACATCTGTATGTTACTTAATTTTTTAGTGCTTTCTATTGTGATGGCATGGTATATCATTTTGTTTCTGTGAAGTTACAAGATTTTTTCATTAGAATTAAATCAATAGAACATTTCTAATGTATAGATTCAATAACAACATTTTCAGATCTATTTTGTATATATACTGGAACTGATAATATAGCTGATATGCTACATTCACAAAACAAATAATAAGACACAAACATATTTTTTTAAGTTTTATGCTTTGTTATTTTACTTTGGCAAAATGTTGCCATTTTTGTTTTTCTTCTTATTCATATTTTCATCAGTTCCAAACTTTTTCCTACTGACAGATTCTGGAATTAGAGTACAAATGTTTCAGTACTATAAAATTAGCATACAGCTTTGCAGTTCAGGTTTAGAGAAAACTGCAGAGAAATGTGAAGTTTTCGGTTACAGTCCAACAGCTCTGTATCCTGTGAATTTTACAATAGCAATTTGGACTGTGAAAATGGTGTGTAAGTTCATCTGGAACTAAATAATAGATTTATACGTGTGGACAAGAAGAACCAATTTTTATACTGCCTACTCTACGGAATAGCATGTACCATGTTATGTAAATGTTTCTGCATCTCATAATATCTTTTACGAAAGGGAGAAAATCCAACATCTAGTGAAGATTGTGTATAGGATACACCATGTGTATAGGATACACCATTTCCCTCTTCTTAGTACTTTAGAGATTTTGAAAATAGACCTGCAGTGGGCATTGTCTTGACATTCCGGTGGTGGGAAACTTAATTGGATATCACCCAAAGTTATGTTGTGGTTGACTAAGTTATCCATTTTTGGTTTTAATTTTAAAGCTTTTTGGTAATCAATCATCTTTTTGGTAAAAAGCAACACTAAAGAAATAAATATTTTAAGAACTTGTCCACTGTTGTACTAGATTTTTTTTATTGCGTCAAAAAGAATAAATTTGGGGGTGATTCAAAAATCACACAATTTTATTGTTTTCAGATGATAGATATACTTTTGATTTTGACAGTAAAAATGAGCTAATATCTAGGCTGCTGGGAGTTGGCTTTCTTGGATAAATACGTATAAATTTAAACTTAAAAAATATTGTTAATGTTTTTATTCACTTTGCTATTATGCCAATACCAGTATCAAAACATCTTTCAAAAATCTATTAGATGTTCTTAAACGAAGAATATTCAGTGAAATGCTAGTATTTTAATTTAACAAGTAGTTGTACGTAGATGATATAAAACTTTGATCATTCAAACTGCAGTCCAAATCAGCCTCCTGAAGAAACAGAACTGCAACCTATAGCACGTATATTTGTCTAATGTTTAAAATGTAAAGTATAATTTCTAAATTGTAATAAAATATTTGAGGATTCTAGAAAAGGCTCATACCCCCACCTTTAATCCCCTCATCAAGAACTGGGAAGTCAGGCTGAAACATGATCTTTCAAATGGCCTCACCACATCGCCTATGGAAATATTGGAAGATAGATATAGTTGGGGAGCTTGAGCATAAAGCTCTCCCCTTCTGTCTTTCCAAGGTTTTTCACCACCTTGGTTATCATTTTCTATTGGGAAAATTTTTGTGAATTTATATATGAACTTAGCAGCTGTGTTGATCCTCAATAAAAGATGCCAACAAAGATAAGCATGCATCAACATCAGAAAAATATTTTCGAACAAAAATTTCACTCTTCCACCAAATAGTTTTGTATAAAAAGCAATACAAAGTTCTGGATCTTATGACATATATATGTGTGTGTGTATACATACAAATATACATATACATACACACACACACACACACATATATATATATATATTTGTTTTCTTAAGTTTTCACGGGTACTTACATGTATGCTGTTCAGCTTCCCTTGGGTATTATCCCACGTCATTGTAGTTGTGCTTTTAAGGTTGCTTAAAAGCTTGCTACAACTTTAAAAGCACAACTACAATGACGTGGGATAATACCCGAAGGAAGCTGAACAGCATATATATATATATATATCNACAACTTTAAAAGCACAACTACAATGACGTGGGATAATACCCGAAGGAAGCTGAACAGCATATATATATATATATATCTCCCTCATATTCATTTAAAACATTCCTATCCTCACCCTGCACTAAAAGCAAACACATCAGCAAGAGATAGTTGAAAAGGAGACACAATCAGGAACAAGATAACAAAAAACAAGAAAAAAATCCCCAAGCATTAAATATCTATCTATTAATACTTTGTGCAAATTTGTTTGAAGAGAACCTTTTCTAATTCCTCTGGGATATAACTCAGTGAAAATACAAATATAAAAAGTTATTTTATTATACATAAACCCTAATAAATAAATAAATACCCTGCCCTTTTTTCCATTTTTGTTCTAAAACTCTCTCTATATTACAGGTAGTCCTTGAGTTACAAAGTTTCTTTTAATGATTGTTCAGAGTTATAACTGCACTGGAAAGGTTGACTTATAACCATTCCTTGCACTTAAAACATGTCATAGCACACACACACCCAATCATGATCAAAATTCAGACATTTGGCAATTGGTACATATTTAACATGATGGTTGCAGCATCCTGGAGTCATGTAGTAGCCATTTGCAAACTTCCCAACCAGCTTCTGACCAGCAAAGTCCATCGGGGAGTCAGAATCACGTGACATCTGCCTGATTCACTTAACAACCACAGTGTTTCGCTTAACAATCATGCAAAAAGGTTTGTAAAATCAGGGGTGTGACTCACACTTAACTACTGCCTTAGTTAGCAACAGAAATTCCCATCCCAGTTCTGATCATAATCTGAGGACTATTGGTTTTATGCGTTAACAAAGGCTCTGAGACTGTTCTGACCCACGCCCTTTTCCAACAAATCAAACTCAATTCAAAAAGAACAGAAACCTTGTAATGCTTTTATACAATAATTAGCTGTGGTAAGCACAAGCCTTGCTAAACTGTGCGAGACTTGCCAAAAGATAACAGACAAGAAATAATTTGCAAAATAAGAATCTTCAAATACAAACTCAGGATAGTGGAATGTCCACGAGGCTGGAGTTTCAAAATGTCTTTGCCTTCTGCAAAGAAGGTTAGTTTCACAGCTGGCTTTTATCTTCTTGAAGGAGGGGCCATTACCTTGCAGCCTTACTCCTGAGTAACCCGTGCTGTTGTAACTACTCTTTCCTACGAGCAATCCTGTGCACATGCACACTTGGCATAGGCACCTTAGGAACCTCCTCATCACTGCTGCCAGCCCCCACAATCTCTGAAGGCAGCAGTCCATTCTCTAATGGTCATGGCCCCTCATCTGAGTCCTCGCTCTCCTCAGCCGTCTGTACCTGCGGCCGGCTAACCACAAGAAACTGAAGTTAACAAAAAATGGAAGCAGAAGCTTGCAATCCCCTTGTCACAAGATACACTTGAAATGAGAAGGGAAGGAAAAAAAAAACATGAATCACAAACACAAACGCAAAGATTTGTACACACTCATCCCTGCCAAATTAGCACCTGGGCAACCTGTGGCCTCCAGATAATTTTACCTTAACAAATCTCAACCTGTGGTGAAGGAGAATTGAAACCGGGTATAATCAGTTGAGACAGAGATTCCTCAGCCCTGCACTAAATCTTAGTTTAAGTTTGCATGCAAATGCAGTCAGTATTTCACAGTATTATAATTTGAGTTATGTGACAGTCAGTAAATACCTTTCCCAAGAAGGTCAAATGCTGCACAATGAGATGGGCACTTTCCGTTTTCCCGGCACCGCTTTCCCCACTGATGATTATGCACTGGGGGTGCAAAACAGAAGAGAAAGATGCATAATTGGCAACTCAAAGAATATGTCTTCATCCTTATTTTCATGTGCTTTAATACACCATTAAACATTTACTATCTTAAATTATACTTTTTTTGAAGAGTTGAACAATCATGCAGAGTATAAAACAAGCATTCAAAGTTGCCCAGTTGAAAGTATTAAATATCGCAATATATATACAAATGCATCAGTGGTGGGATTCAGATTTTTTATACTACCAGTTCTGTAGGCGTGGCTTGGTGGGCGTGGTAGAGGAAGGATACTGTAAAATCTCCAGTCAAGAGGTAGTATTTGCCGATTCTCCAAACTACTCAAAATTTCTGCTACCAGTTCTCCAGAACTGGTCAGAACCTGCTGAATCCCACCTCTGGAATGCATGCTTTTGAATTGGATCTAGTCTGCTCATAATGGAGAATACAGAAAAAAAATTCTATTTCTGCTAGATTCTTTCATGACAAAGGATTTCTGTCCCTTCTACAAATACTCCTGCAGAATATATTTATATATGAATGACATTACACTCTGATTAAATAATGAATGTACAATAAGTGACAAACAAGAAAATCATTATTTTGCCAATAAAATTTAGAGGTTTGGTTTTGTTTTGTTTTGTTTTGGAATGCCCACTGCCACCTTCAGTGCCTGGATCTGGCTGCTCTTGATGAAGAAATGGCATGCAGAATTGGGGAGGTGAATCAAACAAGCTTAATAATCTGGGATTGTTTCAAACAATGTAACTGGGTGATAATTTCATAACAGCCACTGTGCCCATGGAACTGACAATATTAGGACAGTTTTTGTTTACACAGGGTCTTCAAACTTGGCAAGTTTAAGACTTGTGGACTTCAACTCCGAGAATTCCTGAGTTAACATGACTGGAGGAGGAATTCTGGGAGTTGAAGTCCACAAGTCTGAAAGCTGTCAAGTTTGAAGACCCCTGCCTTAGAATTACATAGGTTTTCCCCTCTGCTGGCCAGTTTGTATCCACAGTAAAGTCAGCCAGGTTGTAGGGAAAATGCAAGGGCCAAATCAGACCTCACTTCAGATAAATGCCCACCACTGTGAAAATAGTAGCTCTGCTCTTGATTGGGCTCTCTCCGGGTGACATATCAAATTTGCAAGCAGGTGATATTTAATCCTTTCAGGTGAAGACACTAGTACAGAGCAATGATTTTTTTTAAAAAAAATGAAGAACATAGCATCACAACATTCAATAACTTACTGCTCTTTTATGTTGGAATATATTAATTTTTTTTAAAATGTATTTTACAACTATTTACTTTTTTTTCAACTTAATGACCCACTGAAAAGCTGATAAAGAATGAAACATATATCAGTTGACAATTCTACCAAGTATTATGGGGGAGGCAGAAAGCCAAATGGATGATTAATGTTTTTGGCATCAGCTGCCTGTTTAGTTGAACCCTACTCTGATTCTTGAAATGTTCTAGAAGAACAACTAGTTATTCAGAGTACTTACTGGTTGTTCTATTTTTAAAGGTCAAAAAAGAAGAGAAAAAGTTCCTTCCAACAGTCACCAAACGTAATATATTTGAAGATCCCGGTGCATCACGTCCTTTTCTCCTTATCCCAAATAGTGATATGCCTGTATTTATTTTCTAGAGCAGGACTGTCCAACTGCGGTAACTTTAAGTCTTTTGGACTTCAACTCCCCCAAATTAAAAAGAGAATGTACATATTCCCTTTTTCACTTTAAGTAATCTCACCCAAAATATCCAGTGGCAATGGTGTTCAAAACACAGACCTGCCATTTCATATACTGCAAACATATGTGAAATGGATGTCCCATAGAAAAATTACGGACAATACACTGTATAAGATTTTGGCCTATGATGACAGATCTAATACTACCACAGGAACAACTCTAATATAAAGAAGTAACAAGTAGCACATGGGAAAAAATGTAAATATCAGAGAGAATAAAAGATGAAGGGCAACACACAAGTAAACAAATTAAGGCTCAAACTTTAATTCAACTATCAGGTAAATTTTCCCTTGTGTTCTAGAGAATAGACTAGCTTTGGAACAAATGTTACCATAAATTTATCAGTTGGAAATACTTTATCCTACAAATTTTACTTTATATCTGAGCCTGAAGGAAACTCTTAGTTCTCTCTTTCTAAAACAATATTGCTGCTGCCTTTCTCCCATTCCTTCTTCCTCCTTCAACACCCAATTAGTTCATCCCTGTCACTATCCTGGCTTCTCATCTTGAGGCAGGTTCCACCTTCATCAATATCCTTCTAAAATAGAGTGCTGAGAACTGGACATATTTCTCCAGATAAGGTCTGGCTGGTATAAAGATTACATTCCATGACCCAGAAATTATCCTCCTTCTGTTAATGCAGCCTCAGACTGCATTAGCTTTTCAGTCTTCATCATGCCACTGATTCATCTTCAGCTTGTGATTACTAAGGTTATCTAGATTGTTCTCACATATATCATGAGCACAAGATATCTCTCCCATCTACAATAAGTGCCTTAGACCTGCATTCTGTAGTGTCATCTGTAAAATTCTTAGAAGCTCTCTTTCAGATACATCCATTCAACTTATAAAACTACTGAACTGTCTCTATGGCTTAGGACAGATACTGGTTCTTCCAGGATCTACTCTATATTGATGTAAAGATGTGAATGAGATGTAGTGTTGTGATGGTAGAAGCCTGGATTCGCAGGAGGGAGGCAGTGCATTCCAGAAGAATAAAAGGCAGCTCAATCCAGAGACTTTCTGTGAGAGAAAAAGGGTGAAGACAGTCCTTCCCTAATAGTTCTTACAGAGCATGGCTGTCAAATTCCTGGCCTATGGGCTGGATGCGTTACATGCTGGCCACACCCATGCCCTGTTTAGTGAAGGGGGGAAAGCCCCGATATTTCATGTGATGCCACTGTGATGATGTGAATTTGACATCCTTGTTATAGAGTACATATTTAATGTAGATGGTAGAATGCTTCAGTTTGGCAAGAGTCAGTCTATAGGTATAGAACAAAAAAGAACTCTGTTCAGAAGACTCATTACGTGTCTTTCTTGGTTTGGGAGCCTGACAGGTCTGGTTGCTCAAATTGAGGTTCAACCATGTAACACCAGACCCAACCCACATTCAGTCAACTTTCAACAAGTATATTAGAAGAAATCTTGGCTTCAGCATTTTTGAAATCAGGCTAATATCACATCTGCACTTTTTATGATGTTTGGATGTACACTGCTAGTAAGTGCAAATCCTTTGCATGCAGAGACAGCTGGGAGATAATTACAAAGCAGCCATACAGATCTTAAAAAGAGATGCAGCTTTTTTATTGATTCTATCAGAGATGTAATACAGGAAAATTAGATTAAACCAATACTGTTGAAAAGCTCTTAATCAAATGGAATCCCAGATGCCATTTGAAAATATACTGCTATTTACTTTGTATCCTATGGATAATTATCATCCATATAGCAAAAATAGTAATATCTTGAGTACCCCCAAGCATGGGTCTCAATCTGCATGTGTGGTCATACAAAATATATTCATCCAAAAAATGACAAGGGCTATGACAAAAATAGTTGAAAAAATGTAAAGCAACAGCATACTTCTATCAATTATCTTATAATCACCGACTTGCAATTTCCATTGTGGCCATATCACAATTATATTGAAATTAACTTATGCTTGCAAGCAGTATGTATTCAAAAGGATTCCAAATTAAATAGCTTATAAGATGCACACGTTGAACACTGATCTCTGCAGGGTAGGGGGAAAGGATGAAAACAGCCTTGTCGCATAGCAAAACAAGCTTCACTTCTTTTTTAAGGCCCTGTCCCACTGCACTTACGGATGCAAAGAGGATGTAAAATGTTAAAAAAAGCTTGCCATCCGTTG